>BSBM01000101.1:3297500-3602500 GCA_027924585.1 Larix kaempferi | reverse complement strand
ATGAAGGAGTTTCTTAACTGGTAGTGGTCGTTGATCGGATGAAGAAGGAGTTTGATGAATGGACAATGCATAACTCCGATTCATGGGAGACCAGGCCACTGTGCAGTGGTGATAACATGTTTACTGTCTGTTGAGTTTGATACTACATCTAGGAGCCGCTCAACAAACTTTGAGATAGAAAGCTCTGTAATTTTAGGATACTGATTCAACCACTCAACAAAGGAGTTTTTTGCAGGTGACTTGGAAATCCCTTCCAATTTTCAGCAATAAAACAAAGAAGTTCAACATACAGATTTCCAGGAAAGCTTTTCAACCAATCAGACAACCGAATATAGGGAGATAACCACGCCCAAAAAATTCAAGCTATTATAAAACTCTTGTTTATCAAGATAAGGATGGACTATGTGTACATTACGAGAATATTGTTCGAGCTTCTGTTGGTTTACATAAATGTTTCGATGATAGAGGTGAATTACCACTTATCAGAGCACGAAATGCTGAACAAAAGGCTAATGGAACACAATGAAGGATTCCCTGGTTCCACTTGTTATTGAAAATGATACTTTCTCTTGACGAAACCAGTAAAAAATCTGCCTGTATTATAAATGGAAATCCTGTTACAATTTCCGTTGGAAGAAAAGCATAGATACCTACAACCACCATATTTCCTTTTGTAAGCCGCTCACCCATCGGAAAAGCTAATGTAATAGCCCATTTCCCAACATCTCTCCTCTGCTCAACCCTACACTCGTTTTCCACAGGAAACCGCTGCCTCCACATGTAATAACTACATTGTTTTGTCGAAAATTGATCTTCTTCTGCTAACAAATGCAAAATGAAGGATTCATTGTCATTGCTATGAGAAGTTCTAAGGTCAGTTTCTCGTAAAACAGAGATTGTATAAATCCTGTTAACATCGATATGTTCCAGCTCACGAACTGAGAGCTTCTTTATCTTAGACATAAACAAAAGAGCTTCAGGATGAATACTAGAGAGTTGTTGCTTTACAGCTTCAACCTTCTTAGGACGTAGGGGTGTAGAACAAGCCATAGAATGACGACTGTGGCTCGGATCGACCAATTAAAATTTAATTGGACCCATTAAAATTCAATTGGACGTGACATGAATGATTAAAATTAAACTCTAGATGCATACGCAAGCCACTTGGACGATGGCTGAACATCCGGTACGTTGATGCTTTAAATGATGAACTCTTTCCTTTATGGCATTATAGGGATGCTTACCCTACATTTAACGTCGGCATTAATTAGTTAATGGCTTCCATGTTCGGAGCATAGAGAAAAACCTTGTCACATTATAAAATCCTTGCAACATCATACAAATACAACATTTATTGCCCTCAACCTAGCTCATTTTACCTCTTCCTAGTTCAAATACGCTCATGATCCCCTCTTTAAAATCACATAAATTTTGGACCGAGATATCGATGATGTGCAAGCAGGCTCGACCAACTGGCTGGCCATGGGACCGACGGAGAGGGGCACTCCTAGCACTATCCCGATGTCAGCTTGAATCCAACAGAGTTGACGGTTTGTCGATCCAAGCCACGGTCGTCATTCTATGGTTCGTTCTATCTGTTTTTTTTATATTAACGAAAACACACGCGCGTTTTTTAATCCTATCCTACATGTTAAATGACATGGCAGGTTCGGAGCCCGCCATTCCTAGTTTTACATAATGCGCGAGCGTTATTGATTTACACAATTCTTGCGGGTTTCGCATTTACCCATTGCATCTAAAAGGTCCCTCAACTTCGTGCGAGGGCCCTAAGGTTCTCATGGCCAATCCTTCAACGTTGTTATTTGTGCCTTGCCCTCCATTAACTTTGAATTCAATAAATTCATTCTCTGAGAGATTTAGAATGCCACCCAAGCCACATGATCCATCTTCGCAAGCACCATCAAAAAATCCTATATTATCCTTCTTTCATACATGGATCGCTTTCATTATCCTAGAATGATATTGGATGTCCTGGTCAATAAAAAACTTGTGGATTTCTAGAACCCGAGAGATAACAAAGAAAGTTGGACAAGGTTTATCCTTAAAAATCGTTACATTTATGACATTCCAAATACTCCACGGGACCAGAAAGGGAATACATCTTTGGGATTTCATATTAGGATTTTCAAACCAATGCTTCAAGTTGATCTCAATAGTTTTAGCCTCCCACAAATTATCCAAGTGGAGACTTTCCTTTAGACCCTGCCAAACTTGTTTTGAGAAAGGGCAGAATAAGAATAAATGATCTGAGTCTTCTTCATTCCTTCTACAAAGACTGCACTAGCTCGGGCCACTAAAATTTAGATTTCTTAGGTTGTCCCATGTCATTACCTTACCTCTCATGATTAACCACATAAAGATCATGCACTTATGAGTGGTACACACTTGCCATAAAAATTTCCACCGCCATTACCCAAGAGCATGTAAACTTTTCTAGAACTCTTTATATGCTAGATTGACTATAAACTTACCTCCTACCCCATTTCGAGTCCATACCAAAATATCTGGTTGATCCTTCAAAAGAACAAACCCTGATTTCAAGTGTACAATCCAACTATTCCAAGTATATAGTATGATACTTATAAATAGACTTTTTCAATAGTGGAAAATGATCAAACATTTTCTTTGATTCCTTGAAATAGCAAGAAACATATGTTGAAAAAAATAAAAGAAATAAAAATATTAAAGCTAAATTTATAATATTAAAGTAGTGAATCACGTGATTTTCAGATTGAAAAAAGTTTATATTTTAAAAATAAATATAATAATAATAAATTTAAAGTAAAAAATATATCATTTTGATTGAATAAATGATAAATTTAAATTTTTTTATATAAATATTTGTTTCATAATTGATTTTAATTTTTTTTAATTTCAACTTTTAAAATTATTTTTCACCATTTCTACGTGTTTAAATTGTATTTTTGAATTCATACATAACTTCAACACTCAAATATTTCATGGCATCGAAAATATGCAATTTCCATAACTAATATATGTGATTTTAAGATTTTTTAAAGATTTTCAATTTGAATATGAATAAAATTAGACAGAAAATATGTTCAAAAAAATTAAAAAACTAAAATATTTAAACTACACCTTATTAATTTATTTTTAAAATTAAATTTATAGAATTATTAATTTGTTTCTTATAATTTACTTAATAAATTATGTGATTAATGATAATGATTTATTTTTAAAAAATTACTTCTATACTAAGGGAAGTTATATATCAAACCCATTTAACATCTTAGACCAACCCCATTTAGCAAAATGCACACTGAAATAAGTGTTTAGCTGTAACGTTCGTGGCAGAAATGACCCAAAGCCTGTGTAACGTCTAAATAAAGGTTGGAATATGTCCATTTTGAGATTCGTGAAAAATTGTAATGCGAGCTTCTTAGTTATTGTTGTTGCTGGAAACGTGTGGAGGATGGTCAAGAAATTTGTCAGCCATGCAAACAGGATGGCCAACACGTATGAGAGTAAGAACAGGTGTGTCGGATCAGAACATAGACAACACACCGTCACCTTTAAAAGTTGAACTGAGGACACATTTACAGAAACTGTTGGGTTTTGTTCTCTCGAGCTTTTTCTTCGCTACGAATCAGTTCAGAGAACGAACGGTATACTTGGTGCCTGATATTGCAGCATTGTTAATGTTTTTAGTATATTTCTATTGGTTTTATGAATATTACTTAGCTATTGTTTGCTAGAATGGATTTGGGTAATTCTTTCTTTCGCCAGTTTTATAATTGAAGAAGGTGAAAAGAAGTAATCGGGGAAGAAAATTTAGGATTGTTGCCGAGCATGGCTGGCTTCATGATCCCGCTCTCCTCGGTACCCCAGAAGAGACCGCTTTCATTTGTAGTTTCAGGCAGTTTGAGAAGTATGGTCAATAAGAGCTGCCATGCTCTTCAGAATTCCTCCAATTCCTCTTGCTCAGTGAAGAAATTAATGCCTGCGTTTCTATTCTCAAAATGGGCAGCGTTAACTAGCCCGCAAAGCAGGCCATTTAGAGTATTTTCCACTGATCCGGTGTATGGTACACAAGTTCTGGTACTTATGCCTTTTAACGGAAAACTGGTTTTTTCTGCCAACTAACTATAATCAAGTTTTATTGTATTAGGTATTCTCCGACAATAGGAATTGACAACTTGAGGCTCGTACAAAGTTTAACTTGAATATTTATTTTGTGATCCCATAGATTCTACAGGGCCCTTGTGAACTTCAAGGCGGGAAGCTCTATCGTTTGTTTGATTATTTGTTTGATATTTGTCAAGTATGCCACTTTATGGAAATAAGCATTTCTTCAGGGCATGTCTGCCCGACGGTTTGACAGCTCGTCTACAGCCCTGTTCTTGGTTTGTTTAATCTGTCTGAACTCTATATCTTGGAAGCACTTCTGATACTTGTGAATCAGTTGCTCAGGACCACTGATTTCATGCTTATCTCCCTTTGCTTCTGCTCTGAAGTTTGTAAGTGTTGTGACGGGATGGTGATAATAACCTGGGAGACACCCCTTACAATGAGGCTGGTGGGATTCATGAAATTCCTTGACAGGCTGCTACCATGTCTGCCATAATTTCTTACAAATTGCCTGCATTAACATAGATAGGCCCGCTTTCCTTATTATCCTGTTATCTTTCCACATACCTTTTTATTATCTTTTGACATACATTGAAGATATCTGATTTTTTGTTTTTGTAAGAGTTGAAAGGTTCCAAAAATATGCCTATCTAGAGCATATACTGCTCTGCTCTTCTCTACTTCTATAAGCAGAGACTGCTCTGCTCTTATATGTATTTTTATGAAATCAAGGATTTGAATCTAGAGGGTTAGTTCGGACGTGTAGAGTATCTATACCTTTATAGACTAAATCATGAGATACCCTGTGATTTTTTTGAGGGATAGGATATCTATTCCTGTTCTTTTATAGACTAAACTTTCATATTTTCATAGAGTAGAATATTAGTATATTTTCATATATATGTGCACCTCCATAGAATAAAGACCAAGCCCTAAAACATTCTGGAATTGTTATAGGTTCTCTACATTTCATTTCTGTAAACTAAGTTCTCAAATCTTTGTAAACTAACTCTTAAATCTACACCTCTGTAAACTAAGCCCACAACCTAACCTTCAAATCTAAATCTAAAAATCTAAAATAAGCCCTTGACCTTCATAAATTAAATATTCAAATCTCTATTCAAAGAGGTGGTTCATTCCACCAAGATTCCATTAAGAAGGGGTTTCATATATCAATTTGAGTTTTTACATATTCTGAAGATTTCATAGTAAGTTGTTTGACATATTTTCAAAATATGACAGGTTCACATAGTCATTTGATTCCATACTCTTAGCAAAAAGTGAATTAAACTTTTGGTCTCGTCATCCAATTGCAGCTACTAAAAGCTCTGATAACTAATGGCTGCAGGGAAGTTTTATCTGCAAAGCAAGTTTTGCATCAATGGCGGGAGGATCAGCAGCTGAGAAAGAAAAGCAGTTCAGAGCTCAGGCTGGCGGTATGCCTGGATTAAGGCGCACCGTTTGGGATCAGCAGGATTTGACACCGAAATTCCCTAAAATTGAGAGAGATGAAAGTGCTGATGTCGTTGTAGTCGGGGCTGGTATAGCAGGATTAAGTGTCGCTTACAACCTTGTTAGAGAAGGCAAAAGTGTTGTGGTTCTCGAAGCCAAGACTCGAGGTTTGTTTAGATTTTATTTTTCCCAACTTCTGCTATGAATATACATTTGCCATGCTTGTAATCTTCCAAATATATTTGATGGACAGGCAGTGGCCAGACTGGGAGGACCACGGCTCATATTATGCTATGGTTCGACGACTTCTACTATAAGATAGAGAAGGACCATGGTCTAGATATAGCCAAACTTGTAGCTGATAGCCACGGAAAGGCCATTGACTTTATAGAGAACACGATCAAGGAAGAGGGAATTGACTGCCATTTCTGTCGACTCGATGGCTACCTTTTCCCCCACGATGAATCTGCAGGAGCCATGGATATTATTTTGAAGGTTGGGTAGGAGGTTTAGTTTTAGCTCTGAGAGCATCCAGTACATATGTTCACAGATTTTTGAATTTTGTTTGTTTTGGGTTGCACAGGAATTCGAAGCTTGTAAAAGAGCAGGCCTTGATGTCACAGTGGTGGATCTAGGAGATGATCCTGCCCACGGCAAAGCTGGGAAGGCAATTCGTTTTCCAGGCTGTGCCGATTTTCATCCTCTCCTGTAACTATTTACTACCCAAAATTTTCACTTAGAAAACTGCTTCGAGATTCACAAAAACGTTTTTCAAATTTCTTACATTTGTTATATCATTCTGTTGTGTAATACAGCTATTGTGGCTACTAGATGTTTGTATACATTTATACTAACTTGAATTTATTAAGAAACACAAATCTTGGTGTTTCTAGATGTTGTTGCACTTTTCTCCCCAATAAAACACACTCAAGTCTTTTTATATCCAAAAGTTAAAAAAAAACTTCTCCATTTGCCAGGGCTAAAAGAAAACTTCTCCATTTGGGAGGGGGGTGGTAGTTGGAGGAGTAACAATTTCTCCATCTCTATAGAACTTGTACTCAGACTTCCTCACTTAATTGTTGCTCCAAGCTTGGAGCAATTAGGTACATTTACAGCAGTCTAAACTAAATTGAAGCTGGAAAAAAGACTAATGCCAATAAACTAAATTGAAATTGAAAAAAAACTTCTCCATCTCACGGGGTGGGTGGTGCTCGGGTGGTGGGGATAACAGATTATTTGTGGGTATGAAGGTTTGAAATTGAAAAAAAATCTTCTCCATCTCACAGGGTTGGTGGTGCTTGGGTGGTGGGGATAACAGATTATTTGTGGGTATGAAGGTTTGTGTGTATGAACACATAAATAAGACTTTTCTAACCCAATATGTAGAACACCTTTCTTGTATCAGACTTCTCCACCTCGTTACAAAGAGAGCAGCAAGGTGTCAATTTTTGTGTGAGGATGAAGGTTTGTGTGCATGTAGACACAAATAAGACTTCTCCACCCAATTTTTAGAGCACCTAGCTTGTCTTTGGTTGATGCATTATTCTATAATGCTAATAAACTAAATTGAAAATGAAAAATTGGTTGATGCCTTATTCTATAATGCTAATAAACTAAATTGAAAATGAAAAATTGGTTGATGCATTACTCTATAATGCTAATAAACTAAATTGAAATTGAAAAATACACTTTATGAAAAAACCTAGAGTTTTTCATATCCTCTGGTTAGTGGGAAAAAAAGTGGGAAGGTTAGTGGGGAAAAAAATGGATGGATGTGGATCGTGTCTGACAATTTCTTCATCTAGAGCACTCTGCATGTCTCACAATTTCTTCATCTAGAGCACCTTGCTTGTCTCACAATTTCTTCATCTGTAAAGCACCTTGCTCGTGTCAGACTTGTTCACTTAATTGCACTTAGAGAAATTAGGTGCATTTACATAGCAGGTTGATATAATGCCCAATAGAAGTTTGAGACCTTCTAGGTGCTGAGGTTGATGCAATGCCCAATAGAAGTTTGAGACCTTCTAGGTGCTGCGTTGGGGTGTACAGCACGCTTGTCTCAATGTATATGTGTTTGTAGTTAGATTTCTTTTATCCTTCTAGTTGCTGCTCTGTTGAGTAGAGCAACAGCAACACAATTGTCGAAATGTAATAATTTTGTTTGATATGTATGTATGAATGAATTATTAGGTATGTCAAGGGATTAGCTGATGCCATAGTCAGAAGAGGAGGCAAAATATATGAGCAGAGTCACGTTTTCAAGACAGAGCAAAATAAAGTTTCAACGACGGAGGGGGTCACAGTATCTGCCCAGTCAGTTGTAATGGCCACCAATTCTCCTCTCAGTCACAATTTAGCAGTCCATGCACGCCAGACAGCATATCGAACCTATGTAGTTGGATTTAAAGTTCCCAGGGGCTCTGTTAAGTATGTCAAGCCAGTGCTCTTTACTAATGCATTCATCTATTAGCTTTGACTCTCTGCTCTTCAACTGTTAAGAGTTTTTTAATAATATGGTGCTTGATTGGTATTGAGCAGAAGAGCCAACTGGTGGGATACAGCTGATCCTTATCACTATGTCCGACTAGAATCAAAGCCAGACTGTGATGTTCTGATAGTTGGGGGAGAGGACACCGACAGTGGCATGAAGCCTTCTGATTTCCCTGATCCTTATTCTGCACTTGAGAAATGGACGCGCCAGAGATGGACGACTGCAGGAGAAGTCTTGTATAAGTGGACAGGCCAGGCATGTGCTTATTCCGACTAGATTCATTAAAAGTGAAACTGGTATGTTGATCATATCTTTTGAATTGACATATTTATTTTCCATTACCTGTGTCTGCAGTGGTATGATCCTGTGGATTATCTCTACCACATTGGACTGAATCCTGTTCAACGGGACCATTATCTTATAACAGGTTATATTTCAGTTCCAATCAAAACCCATCTCCTTTTTCAAAAGAAATAAAAGAAAATGGAGCCTATTATATTACAAATTGGAGAGTGATTGATGAGCCCTGATTTTTCAATCTTGTCATCATGATCATACATATAGAGAGATTTAGTAATATTTAAGCACTTAGGGTGATTCAAAAGAAAGAAAACCAGGATGCAAAGCTTTAGCAAGAAAACCAGGATTCAAAAGAAAAAGTCAAATACTCTCAGCTAAGCTCTATCTATCCCTCAGAATAGGTAAGGGAGGACCATCACCAGAAGTCAATTATCTTTTTAGATTAAGGCATTGCAAATCAATATGTTTACTTGATAAGTTAATGTGAGAAATAATAATAATTTTTTTTGACATTTTGAAATAGTTTTCATGACTATAGGATATCTTTCCCTTTATCTTTTTACTTACCCACTCTATATAGATTCTTTTTCATTTACATCATATTTCACAAAAATCCCCAACATTGAAATTGAGCCTGGATTCCACTCGTAGAGCATCATCTCTTTTGCACACTGGATTCTCTTTGAGCATCATCTCTTTTGCACATCGCTGATCAGATTCCATGTTGGCTAAATTGTCTCCAACCCAATTTGGAATTTAATTCCTCAATTAATGCAGTGTCTCTAGTGCCTCCTCCAAATGCAGTTTAATTCCTCCTTCAATGCAGTGTCTCTAGTGCCTATTCCAAATGCGGAGTATTTAATAACTCTTCCATTGGCTTCCAAATGCGGAGTATTTAATAACTCTTCCATTGGCTTCCAAATGCGGAGTATTTAATAACTCTTCCATGGGTTTTAAGCCCTGTGACAGGGGTACCTGTACCCGGGGGTTGGTGTCCTCGTCCCTGGTCCCCCGATTTTGGGGACGCCGAGGAGACTTCCGACAACTGATAATTAACCAAAATAATTATTTTTAATTATTTTTTGCATTTTTGTAGAGGGGAAGGGTGGGCTTGGTTCCCTCTACCCTCTTAACACCTACGAGCCATGCCCTCCCCAACCCATTTGACATTGATGAATCATGATCCATATCAATATGCAAACAATGATTTGAATTTTCATTTGGTTTGGTGATTTGAATTTCTACTTTGTTTATGATTTATCATGTTTAGACTTCAGGCTTAGATGTAATTTCCACCTTATATTAATGATTCACAATGTGCATGTTACTTATTTATTCAATATTAGTGAAAATTATTTGAATTTATTATTATATATATATATATTTTGGATATACCTTGGATAGGGTGGCCGGTTGGTGGGGTTAGATAGCTTGTTGAAGTTATAAGTTATAGAATGCATCTCGTTTCTTCACTACTATAACTTCACTACTATACTAGGTTAATAAGTTATAAGTTATAACGTATCTCTTCACTACTATACTATGTTAATAAGTTATAAGTTATAATGTATTTGGTTTCTTCACTACTACTATACTAGGTTAATAAGTTATAAGTTATACCTTGAATATACCTTGTAGTAGGTTAATAAGTTATAAGTTATACCTTGAATATACCTTGGATAGGGTGGCTAGTTGGTGGGGCTTGGATATACCTTGGACAGGGTGGCTAGTTGGTGGGGTTAGATGGTTTGTTGAAGTTGGGTTAGATGGTTTGTTGAAGTTATAAGTTATAGAATGCATCTCGTTTCTTCACTACTATACTAAGTTAATAAGTTATAATGTATCTAGTTTCTTCACTACTATACTAAGTTAATAAGTTATAAGTTATAATGTATCTAGTTTCTTCATTACTATACTAGGTTAATAAGTTATAAGTTATAATGTATCTGGTTTCTTCACTACTCTAGGTTAATAAGTTATAAGTTATACTAGGTTAATATGGTTTCTTCACTACTATAGGTTAATAAGTTATACTATAGGTTAATAAGTTATAAGTTATACTAGGTTTCTTCACTACTATAGGTTAATAAGTTATACTAGGTTAATATGGTTTCTTCACTACTATAGGTTAATAAGTTATAAGTTATATAATGATATAAGTTATAGAATGCATCTGGTTTCTTCACTACTATACTAGGTTAATGCATTTGGTTTCTTCACTACTATACTAGGTTAATGCACCTTGCTAGGTTAATAAGTTATAAGTTATATAATGCATCTTTCTTCACTACTATAGGTTTATAAGTTATACTAGGTTAATAAGTTATAAGTTATAGAATGCACCCGATTATAAGTTAATGCATTGGTTATAAGTTAATGCATGTGGTTTCTTCACTAATATACTAGGTTAATGCACCTTGCTAGGTTAATAAGTTATAAGTTATATAATGCATCTGGTTAATAAGTTATAAGTTTAATAAGTTATAAGTTATATAATGCATCTGGTTAATAAGTTATAAGTTATATAATGCATCTGGTTTCTTCACTACTATACTAGGTTATTATAAGTTATATAATGCATCTGGTTTCTTCACTACTATACTAGGTTAATGCACCTTGCTTTTATCAATATAATTAATGGCTTTTCTTAATCTAATTTATCTTAGGTTAATGAGTTATGAAGCTTTTCTCAATATAATTAATGGTTTTTCTTAATAGATAATTTATCTTAGGTTAATGAGTTATAAGTTATATAATGTACCTTACTTTTCTCAATCTAATTAATCTTAGGTTAATGAGTTATAAGTTATATAGAATGCACTTTACTTTTCTCAATCAATTCATTATCTAATTAATCTTAGGTTAATGAGTTATAAGTTATATAATGCACTTTACTTTTCTCAATCAATCCAAAATGAATGGCTTTTTTTAATCTAATTAATCTTAGGTTAATAAGTTATAAGTTAATGTACCTTACTTTTCTCAATCTATTTAATCTTAGGTTAATGAGTTATAAGTCATAGAATGCACTTTACTTTTCTTAATCCAAGAATGCACTTTGCTTTTCTCAATCCAAAAATGCACCTTGCTTTTCTCAATCCAAAAATGCACCTTGCTTTTCTCAATCTAAGAATGCACTTTACTTTTCTCAATACAAGAATGCACCTTGATTTTTTCAATCCAAAAATGCAATTTACTTTTCTCAATCCAAGAATGCACCTTGCTTTTTTCAATCCAAATGAGTTATAAGTTATAGCACCTTACTTTTCTCAATCCAAAATGAGTTATAAGTTATAGAATGCATCTTATTTTTCTCAATCTAAGAATGCACCTTACTTTTCTCAATCCAAAATGAGTTATAAGTTATAGAATGCATCTTATTTTTCTCAATCCAAGAATGCACCTTGCTTTTTTCAATCCAAATGAGTTATAAGTTATATAGCACCTTACTTTTCTCAATCCAAAATGAGTTATAAGTTATAGAATACATCTTATTTTTCTCAATCCAAAATGAGTTATAAGTTATAGAATGCACCTTGCTTTTCTCAATCCATTATAGAATGCACCTTGCTTTTCTCAATCCATTATAGAATGCACCTTGCTTTTCTCAATCCATTATAGAATGCATTTCTCAATCCATTATAGAATGCACCCTGCTTTTCTCAATCCATTATAGAATGCACCCTGCTTTTCTCAATCCATTATAGAATGCACCTTGCTTTTCTCAATCCATTATAGAATGCACCTTGCTTTTTTCAATCCATTATAGAATGCACCTTGCTTTTTTCAATAAATTATAGAATGCACCTTGCTTTTTTCAATCCATTATAGAATGCACCTTACTTTTCTCAATCCAAAATGAGTTATAAGTTATAGAATGCACCTTGCTTTTTTCAATTCATTATAGAATGCACCTTGCTTGTTTCAATCCATTATAGAATGCACCTTGCTTTTCTCAATCCAAAATGATTTATAAGTTATAAAATACACCTTGCTTTTTTCAATCCATTATAGAATGCATCTTGCTTTTTTCAATCCATTATAGAATGTACCTTGTTTTTTTCAAATTTTTTTAATCTAATTAATTTTAAGTTAATTAATAGTTTTTCTTAATCTAATTAATCTTAGGTTAATGAATTATATAAATTATAGAATGCACCTTGCTTTTCTCAATCTAACTTGCTTTTCTCAATCCAACTTAGGCCAATTTTTCAATCCAAAATGTATTATAAGTTATAGAATGCATCTTGCTTTTTTCAATCCATTATAGAATGTACCTTGTTTTTTTCAAATATTTTTGATCTAATTAATTTTAAGTTAATAAATAGTTTTTCTTAATCTAATTAATCTTAGGTTAATGAATTATAAATTATAGAATGCACCTTGCTTTTCTCAATCCTGAGTTATAAGTTATAGAATGCAGGTCTTGCTTTTCTCAATCCAAAATGAGTTATAAGTTATAGAATGCAGGTCTTGCTTTTTTCAATCCATTATAGAATGCACCTTGCTTTTTTCAATCCATTATAGAATGTACCTTGCTTTTTTCAAATTTTTTTAATCTAATCAATCTTAAGTTAATTAATAGTTTTTCTTAATCTAATTAATCTTAAGTTAATTAATAGTTTTTCTTAATCTAATTAATCTTAAGTTAATTAATAGTTTTTCTTAATCTAATTAATCTTAGGTTAATAAATTATAAATTATAGAATGCACCTTGCTTTTCTCAATCTAACTTGCTTTTATAAGTTATAGTTTTCTCAATCCAATTAATCAATCTTACGTCAATCCAACTTAGGTTAATGAGTTATAAGTTATAGTTTTCTCAATCCAATTAATCTTAATCTTAGGTTAATGAGTTATAAGTTATAATCAATCTTAGTTCAATCCAACTTAGGTTAATGAGTTATAAGTTATAGTTTTTTCAATCTAATTAATCTTAGGTTAATGAGTTATAAGTTATAGAATGCACCTTACCATTTGTATATCTCACCATGCATGGTAATAAGATTCTTGATGTTCAGCTTAGCTGCTAAGGTTATTGCTATGCACTCTTCCATGGTTGGGCAAAGTTATATGTGGCCTCTCAATAACCTATGCACACTTCCATGGTTTGGGCAAAGTTATCTATGGCCTCTCCATTATATTGAACTTACAGTGCAATTGCTTGGTCACTTTTCCAAAGTATGCCACCTATACCCACCGGCCCTATTTTCCTTTTCCTTTGGGATCCATTAAAATTCAGTTTAACAAGAAGAGGATTAAGGAAGGTCCATTGTTCCTGTATATCTTGAGTGATTAATTCCTGCTATGTGTGTTGAGTGATTAATTCCTGCTATGTGTGCTAGAGGAATTACATGAGGGCTTACTTTGTGTATAAGAAAAAGAGTAAAAATGAAAGTTTCGGGGTTCTAAACCCGAGCTTTTAGAATTTCGATATCTTTTTACACAGAGAAAGGAAGTCCATTCGGAGTTGAAATGCTGGAAGTTGGAATTTCATAAATGTGACCTAAAAGTGCATATCAGAACTAGATTAGTTGGGTTTGGGTTGGCTAAGAATTGTTCTTAGCCTTGTTTAATCATAGTAGCATAATTCGAATATAAATATAAAATTACAACTCTTAGTCTTTGTTTAATTATAATAGCATAATTCGAATATAAATACAAAATTACAACTCTTAGTCTTTGTTTAATCATAGTAGCATAATTTGAATATAAATACAAAATTACAACTCTTAGCCTTTGTTTAATGCATAATTCGAATATAAATACAAAATTACAACTCTTAGTCTTTTGTTTAATCATAGTAGCATAATTTGAATATAAATACAAAATTACAACTCTTAGCCTTTGTTTAATGCATAATTCGAATATAAATACAAAATTACAACTCTTAGTCTTTTGTTTAATCATAGTAGCATAATTTGAATATAAATACAAAATTACAATTCTTAGCCTTTAGCCTTTGTTTAATGCATAATTCCAATATGAATACAAAATTATAACTCTTAGCCTTTGTTTAATCATAATATCAGAACTAGATTAGTTGTGGTTGGGTTGGCTCAGAGTTGTTCTTAGCCTTGTTTAATCATAGTAGCATAATTCAAATATGAATACAAAATTATAACTTTTAGCCTTTGTTTAATCATAATATCAAAATTATTTGTTTAATCATAATATCAAAATTAGATTAGTTGGGTTTGGGTTGGCTAAGAGTTGTTTTTAGCCTGTTTTTAGCCTTGTTTAATCATAGTAGCATAATTCGAATATAAATACAAAATTACAATTCTTAGACTTTGTTTAATCATAATAGCATAATTCGAATATGAATATAAAATAATTCTTAGCCTTTGTTTAATCATAATATCATAACTAAATTAGTTAGGTTGGCTAAGAGTTGTTCTTGGCCTTGTTTAATCATAGTAGCATAATTCAAATATGAATACAAAATTACAACTCTTAGCTTTTGTTTAATCATAATATCATAAATAGATTAGTTGGGTTTGGGTTGGCTAAGAGTTGTTTGCCTTGTAACCACTTATACTATGAAACGAGAACTCGACACAGTTCTCGTTTTTCTCTCTCCTAATTTTAGTAGCTATTTTTATCTCCGTTTCAAAAAGGGTTGATGCCAGTATCACACATTTTCATTTTGAGGCATTTTTTTGGGCCTTTGACACATCTTTATTGTAAAGTATTTTTAATTTCTATTTTCAAGTGTGTTTTTTAGAAATTTAACAAAAAACATACATTTAGAAGCTAGCTATAATGAAAAACACATGCATTTTCGAAATTTATCTTTAAAATTTAATCATAAATAATATATTTTTATGGAAAAAATAGTAAACAAATCGAGAAAAAAAAAGACATTTAAACCCATTTTTAATAGATTTTTAGTCATTTTGTATAAAAATGATACTCTTTCACATTATTTTTCATAATATTTAACCACCTAACCAATTATTATTAAATTTTAAAAAGAAAATATTTTAAAAAATTACATTGCCCCCTTCTACCCTAACCCTATCCCTACCCCCCCACAAACTATTACAAAAGTTAAAAAAATAATTATAATGCGTCCCTTCTACCCTAACCCCCTAACAAACTATTAATAATTTTTTTTAAAAATTACATTTAAAAAAATAATTACATATCCTACCCTAACCCCTCAACCAACCATTAATAAACATTTAAAAAAACAAAGTACATTTCCTAATGCCCTAACCCCCTACATTACCCCCCCGAAAATTACATTCCCTAATGCCCTACCCACTACCCCATTACCCCTCACACATCGTTTTAATTAAAAACAATTTAAAATCCAGCTTAAAAAAATTAAAAAATAAAAATAAAAACCTAAACTTAAAAAATAAAAAATAAAACCTAAACTTTACCAAAAAAAACAAAACAAAACACAAACTCGACTTTACAAATTAAAAAAAAAAAGACTTTACAAAAAAAAATTTAAAATTTTAAAAAATACTTTACAAAAAAAATTAAAAATTAAAAAGAAAACTAAACTTTACAAAAAAAAAAAAAAATCAAAATCAAAATTAAACAAAACCAAACTTTAAAAAAAAATTAAAAATTAAACAAAACAAAAATTAAAAATAAAAATAAAAATACCAACAAAAAAAAACAAAGATCGCACCCAAAGAGGTGGGCGGATGCTGGCTCCGCTCCCTTGGGTGCCCAAAGGGCCGCCCCACGGGGCAGCTCGATGCCCGGCATCGAGCTGCCCCGTGGGGCGGCCCTTTGGGCGCCCAAACACGTTAAAAATTAAAAATTAAAAAAAAAACTTTACAAAAAATAAATTAAAAATTAAACAAATTAAAAATTAAAAAAAAACAAGTTACAAAAAAAAATTAAAGATTCAAAAAAAACCTTTACAAAAAACAAATTAAAAATTAAAAAATACACTTTACAAAAAAAAATTAAAAATTAAAATAAAAAACAAAACTTAAAAAAAAAAAATCAAAATGGGGGCCCAAAGAGCTCAGCCTGAGCATCGAGCTGCCGCCCGTGGGGCGGCCCTTTGGGCGCCCAAGGGGGCGGAGCTCAGCCCGATAGCTCAGCCCGATGGGCGCCCAAAGGCCGCCCCACGGGCGGCATCTCGATGCCCGGCATCGAGCTGCCGCCCGTGGGGCGGCCTTTGGGCGCCCAAGGGGGCGGAGCTCAGCCCGATGGGCGCCCAAAGGCCGCCCCACGGGCCTCAGCCTGAGCATCGAGCTGCCGCCCGTGGGGCGGCCCTTTGGGCGCCCAAGGGGGCGGAGCTCAGCCCGATGGGCGCCCAAAGGCCGCCCGTGGGGCGGCCTTTGGGCGCCCAAGGGGGCGGAGCTCAGCCCGATGGGCGCCCAAAGGCCGCCCCACGGGCGGCAGCTCGATGCCGGGCATCGAGCTGCCGCCCGTGGGGCGGCCTTTGGGCGCCCATCGGGCGGAGCTCAGCCCGATGGGCGCCCAAAGGCCGCCCCACGGGCGGCAGCTCGATGCCGGGCATCGAGCTGCCGCCCGTGGGGCGGCCTTTGGGCGCCCATCGGGGCGGAGCTCCACCCGATGGGCGCCCAAAGGCCGCCCCACGGGCGGCAGCTCGATGCCGGGCATCGAGCTGCCGCCCGTGGGGCGGCCTTTGGGCGCCCAAGGGGGCGGAGCTCAGCCCGATGGGCGCCCAAAGGCCGCCCCACGGGCGGCAGCTCGATGCCGGGCATCGAGCTGCCGCCCGTGGGGCGGCCTTTGGGCGCCCATCGGGCTGAGCTCCGCCCCCTTGGGCGCCCAAAGGCCGCCCCACGGGCGGCAGCTCGATGCCCGGCATCGAGCTGCCGCCCGTGGGGCGGCCCTTTGGGCGCCCATCGGGCTGAGCTCTTTGGGCCCCCATTTTGATTTTTTTTTTTTTAAAGTTTTGTGTTTTATTTTAATTTTTAATTTTTTTTTGTAAAATGTTTTTTTTAATTTTTAATTTGTTTTTTGTAAAGGTTTTTTTTTAATCTTTAATTTTTTTTTTTAACTTGTTTTTTTTAATTTATTTTTTGTAAAGTTTTTTTTTTAATTTTTATTTTTTTTTTGTAACTTGTTCTTTTTAATTTTTAATTTATTTTTTGTAAAGTATTTTTTTTTAATTTTTAATTTGTTTTTTTTGTAAAGTCTAGATTGTTTTTTGTTATTTTTTTTTTGTAAAGTTTTGGTTTTATTTTTCATTTTTTAAATTTAGGTTTTTATTTTAATTGTTTAATTTTTTGAAGTTGGGTTTTAATTTTTTTTAGTTAAAACAATGTGTGAGGGGCAATGGGGTAACATTGGGGGGTTAACGTAGTGGGTAGGGCATTAGGAAATGTAATTTTTGGGCGGTTAAGGTAGGGGGTAACGTAGGGGGCTAGGGAATTAGGAAATGTACTTTGTTTTTTAAAATCTAATTTTTTCAAACATTTATTAATGGTTCGTTGGGGGGTTAGGGTCAGATATGTAATTTTTTTTTAAATGTAAATTTTAAAAAAATTTATTAATATGGGGCAAATGAGACAACCCTGACCATTTAAGGTAGGAGGGGCGCATTATAATTTTTTTTTTAACTTTTGTAATAGTTTGTTGGGGGTTAGGGTTAGGAATTTATTTGTTGAAAACATAAAATTTCAATTTAGGGGTTGATTTTAAGGCTTTCGTAAACAACAGTAAGATATTTTTAAGCCATGGCTATATTTTTAACCCAGAGAAAAAAAACGTTGATACTAGTATCAACACTTTTCGATTTGGGGGTTGTTTTTGGTGTTTTTTATGAAAACATGATACTGGCATCAACACTTTTTGATTTGGGGGTTGTTTTCGGTGTTTTTTATGCAAAAATATGAGTTTGTATGGCTAGAGTTCTCGTTCTTAGTATATAGTTCTCGTTTCATAGTATAAGTGGTTTTGTTTAATCATAGTAGCATAATTCAAATATGAATACAAAATTACAACTCTTAGCTTTTGTTTAATCATAATATCATAAATAGATTAGTTGGGTTTGGGTTGGCTAAGAGTTGTTTGCCTTGTTTAATCATAGTAGCATAATTCGAATATAAATACAAAATTACAACTCTTAGCTTTCGTTTAATCATAATAGCATAATTCTAATATGAATACAAAATAACTCTTAGTCTTTGTTTAATCATAATATCATAACTAGATTAGTTGGGTTTGGGTTGGGTAAGAGTTGTTCTTAACCTTGTTTAATCATACAAAATTACAACTCTTAGCTTTTGTTTAATCATAATATCATAAATAGATTAGTTGGGTTTGGGTTGGCTAAGAGTTGTTTGCCTTGTTTAATCATAGTAGCATAATTCGAATATAAATATAAAATTACAACTCTTAGCTTTCGTTTAATCATAATAGCATAATTCTAATATGAATACAAAATAACTCTTAGCCTTTGTTTAATCATAATATCATAACTAGATTAGTTGGGTTTGGGTTGGGTAAGAGTTGTTCTTAACCTTGTTTAATCATAGTAGCATAATTCAAATATGAATACAAAATTATAACTCTTAGCCTTTTTTAATCATAATAGCATAATTAGATTAGTTGAGTTTGGGTTGGCTAAGAGTTGTTCTTAGCCTTGTTTAATCATAGTAGCATAATTCCAATATGAATACAAAATTATAACTCTTAGCTTTTTTTAATCATAATAGCATAATTAGATTAGTTGGGTTTAGGTTGGCTAAGAGTTGTTCTTAGCCTTGTTTAATCATAGTAGCATAATTCCAATGTGAATACAAAATTACAATTCTTAGTCTTTGTTTAATCATAATAGCATAATTCGAATATGAATACAAAATAAGTAATGCAAAAATTCAATATGAATAAAATAAGAAACATCCTATATATAATATTTTTAATCAAATATTTATCCTATATAAAATATTTTTAATCAAATATAAAATAACATATCATAAATGTACATGTCTCACACGTGTTATTTACAATCGAAATTACTATTTAAAAAAACAAAACTATTGTGAGAGATAAAATTTTAATTATTAATAATTATTTTAATAAGAAAGTATTAATAGTTAGAATACTATTTAAAAAAACAAAAAAATTTCAATTGAATCTTATTTATATTTTGAGTGTTTAAATAATTAAAATTTGATTTTCATATTTTGAATGTTTAAATAATTAAAATTTGATTTTCATATTTTGAGTGTTTAAATAATTAAAATTTGATTTTTAAAATTCAATAATGTTGAATTATGTTACTGTGGGTTTAATTGCCATGGATTATATCCTCCATGCTGATGCTGATTTTATTTTTATGGGTTTTTCCATCTAATCTATGTGTAAAGGTGACAGTGGTCAAGGAATGACTGGAGGCACTATAGGAGGCATCTTGATCAAAGACATGATACTCCGCCGCAATAACCCTTGGGAGATAGCGTACGATCCAGGGAGACGACCACCTATATCAATGACAACAGGGAAAAATGTTGCACACGGAGCTTCACACACAATTCATGTAAAAAAAGAACTGTTCATAGCATTTGTAATACAAAATTCGTGCATATTCTACCAACTTCCCTTTATTCTTATATTCATTTCTTACAGGGTTACAAAGATCACATCCCAGGCGTTGGAGCAGATTCAATAGATATTGAAGACATGCAGCCAAGGAGTGGTGCAGTTTACAGAGATGACAATGGAGTGATTCACAAATACTCAGGTACTAACTGTTTCTCATATGAATTGTTTTTCTCATCTTCATATCTATTTTTTTTTCTTATTTTAATATCTTTATATAGTCATGCAACTGGAGTTTTGTAATATTAATATTATTGGATATTGCAGCAATATGCCCACACATGAACTGTATTGTGAAATGGAATCCTATAGACTCTACCTTCGATTGCCCTTGCCATGGTTCAATGTTTGACAATTTGGGTCGATGCATCAATGGACCTGCCAAGGCGGACCTATTTCCGGAAGATTAATGATAGTTGTATATACATGTTATTACGTGATACTGTATATATACATGTCTGCTTAAATTATCCAGTATAATAATGACGTTCGCTGGCTATTTTTTCTTGGTAAATTCAACTCCAGATTTATACATAACCAGTTTATCGCCAGTTGCGTTTTTGCATGCAATCCCAGTTATCATCAGTAAACCTAGTATATTTATTTCTGTTTCCAAGGCAACCATCTCACATGATATTTTTAAAATTGAGCTCGCTAGAAAAACTGTTAGAGAGGATGACAAGGGAAGTTTAGAAAATTGTATATATGCCATTCGAAGAAAAGTTGGTAGTATGAAGAGAGGATGACAAGGGAAGTTTAGAAAATTGCATATATCCCATTTGAATAAAAGTTGGTAGTATGAACAGAGTGAAGGGGAGGCAGAGTACCCAGGAAATACAGGGTAAAAAAAACAGAGCAACAGAAAAACATACAGTGCTACAGCACTCCTGACAGAACCACACACCGAAAAATCAGAAGAATATCTCATCACGCCGATTTCATTGATCTCAAAACAGTAATACAAAGTGAGTACACGCGGGGCAGATGGATCACATTCCCCAATGGATATTACGTGTCCAGTTTCATAATTAAACATCAAACTACATTGAATAACAAGAACCGCTACATATGGCGGTGGTTGGTTGCAATTAATGCCAACAAACTCCCCCTTAATTGCAACTTTCAGCCAAAAACAAAATTGGATACTTCATTGACAGAATTATAATATGGCAAACTATATCTACAGTCATACGTATATTGCATTAACAACGCCAAGATTCTTTCTATGAAACTCAAAAAGATCTTTCGCCAAAGGCTTAGTAAATACATCAGCCAGCTGTTCCTTTGACCTGCAAAATTCCAAGTTGATTTCTTTGTTATTAACCAGCTCTCTGATGAAGTGGTATCGGGTATCTATGTGCTTGCTTCTTTTGTGAAACACTTGATTTTTCGACAATGCAATTGCAGAATTATTGTCACAAAAGATCACTGTTGGGTCCTCCTGTTCATACAACAATTCAGACAAACCTCTCCGCATCCACACCGCTTGACAGGCTGCTGATGTGGCTGCTACATACTCCGCTTCAGCTGATGAAATGGTCACTATAGGTTGATTTTTTGATGCCCACGAAACTGCACCTGAACCAAAATTAAATACATAACCTGTTGTGCTCTTCCTGTCATCAATGCTACTTGCAAAGTCACTATCTGTATAACCTGTTAGCTTGAAATCTGAACCTGCTGAATACAAAATTCCATAACGCACTGTTCCTGAAACATATCTTAAAATTCTTTTTGCTGCTTGCCAATGAGAACGTCTTGGAGATTCCATAAACCTGGAAATTAAGCTCACTGCGTACATGATATCTGGCCTAGTTGCTGTCAGATACATTAAACTTCCAACTAATTTCTTAAATTGTGTTGAATCCACAAAAGGTTCATTATCATCTTTACTTAGTTTGGTTCCTGTTGCTATTGGTGTAGAAACTGGTTTACAATTCAGCATTCGGAATCTTTTTAACACATCTTCAGCATACTTAGATTGACATATGAAGATTCCTTTTTCAGATTGTTCAACTTGAATTCCAAGAAAATACTTCATCATTCCCAAATCTGTCATTTCAAATTCTGTTTTCATTGCTGTTTTAAAAGCTTCTATAGACAGATTTCCTGTAAAGATTAAGTCATCAACGTATACGCATACAATCATGATTTTACCCTGCTGATTTAATTTTGTGTACAATGTAGGTTCACTAGCGCATCTATTAAATCCATTACTCAGCAAGTATGAGTCTAATCTATTGTACCATACTCTAGATGCTTGCTTCAACCCATATAAAGCCTTTTTCAGCCTATAAACTTTATTTTCACAACCTGTTATTTCATACCCAGTTGGCTGTTTTACATAAACCTCCTCCTCTAAACATCCATTTAAAAATGCAGATTTTACATCCATCTGATACACATTCCAATTATTCTGTGCTGCTATGGCTAAGACAAGTCTAACTGTGTCTAGTCTCACCACCGGTGCAAAGGTCTCATTATAATCTATGCCGGGTTGTTGACTAAAACCTTGTGCTACAAGCCTAGCCTTATGTTTTTCCACCTTTCCATCAGCATTGAGTTTTGTTTTGTAAATCCATTTTACACCTATGCAGTCTTTTCCATCAGGTAAGTCTACTAACTCCCAAGTTTCATTTTTCTCTATAGCATCTATTTCATCATCCATAGCCTTTATCCATGCAACATCTTTAATTGCTTCTTCAAAACTAACTGGTTGATAAGCTAATAATGCAAAATTTGAGTTCAAATCCAGTTCTTCATCATGTTGTTCATAGATTTCTCTTAGACTTCTAGATTTTTGTCCTCTAATCCTAGATCTCAATTCTGCTAGAGTAGGATCAGATTCATCACTTACTTGTGAGCTTGATGTATGCTGCCCTCCAAGTCTTGATTGGTCTTCTTGCATAGGATTTCTTGGTGTTCTTGTTTGAGGTGAATCAAAATCTGTTCTGTTCCTTCTTGGTGTGCTAGGTCCTGGTAGATGTGCAGGTACATGTGCATGTGGAATTTGTTGTCCATCTTGCACATTTTCTTCATCATCTTCAACATGAGGTAAATCTGCTCCATGTGTAACTATTTCATCAACGCTTCCATCCCATGATTCCTCTTCCTTAAATTCCACATCCCTGCTAACAATCAGCTTCTTGGTAATAGGGTTATAGAGTTTATATGCTTTAGAGTGCTCACTATACCCAATGAAAATGCATTTTTCACTATGATCATCCAACTTCCTTCTAATTTCTTTAGGTACATGGGAGTAAGCCACACACCCAAATATCCTAAAATGTGACACATTGCAGCACTTGCCACTCCAAGCCTCTTCAGGTACTTTATTCCTCACACTTTTTGTAGGACTTCTATTCAAGATGTAGACTGAGCATGCAACTGCTTCTGCCCAATACTCATTTGACAAATGCTTGGCCTTCAACATGCTTCTTGTCATGTTCATAATTGTCCTATTTTTTCTTTCTGCCACACCATTCTGCTGTGGTGTATACCGAGCTGTAAACTGCCTCTTAATTCCATAATTTCTGCAAAATTCCATGAATTCATTCAACTTATATTCGCCTCCTCTATCAGACCTCAACACTTTGATCAGCTTTCCGCTTTGTTTCTCAACCAAGGCTTTAAAGTTCTTGAACACTTCAAAAGTTTCTGATTTTTGTTTAACAAAATATACCCATGTTTTTCGGCTGTAATCATCAATAAAGGTCAGAAAGTATAAGTTTCCAGCCAATGATGGATCCTGCATTGGTCCACACAAATCTGTATGAACTATCTCTAGAGGTTCCTTTGCTCGATAGGAAGTACCTACATGGAAAGCTTCTCTATGATGTTTTGCTAAAATGCAACTCTCACATGAGCTTGCTGGTTGTTCAATCGGTGGCAGCCCTCTAACCATCTGATTTTTCTGCAATAAGTTTAATCCCCCAAAATACAAGTGGCCATACCTCAAATGCCAAAGCCAAGACTGATCCAAACTTTGAACTTTATAGGCATTCACACAATTCTGAATTTCACCTTTTAATGTAAGTGGAAACATCCTATTTTTGGTCATTTTAACCTTGGCAATCAATCCTATCCTAGGATTCTTGTCAAGAATTGTGCATGTGTCATGATTGAAAATTACCTTATAACCTTTCTCCATTAACTGTCCAATGCTAATTAAATTGCATTTTAGGCCAGGTACAAAATACACATCATTAATATGTCTTTTATCTCCATTTCTTGCAAATACATTAACAGTCCCTTTGCCATTGACAGAAACTTTGTTATCATCTCCAAACTTCACTTCAGACTTTACTGAACTATCTATTTCAGTGAATACTTCCTTGTTGCCAGACATGTGATTACTACAGCCACTGTCTAGAAACCATACATCATTTGAATTCTCTTGTGCAACATTGCAGGTAATAAGAACTGAATCAACTTTATTTTCTGATTTTTCAACTAAATTTGCAGACTGTTTTCTAGCATCTGCTTCCTTCTTTCTACATTCCCTAGCATAATGCCCAAATTTCTTACAATAAAAACACTGAATTTTGGATTTATCAGTTCTTAGATTCTGCTGTTGATGAAGGTTATTACTTGCAGTTCTGAAATTTCCTGAATGTGTGTTTTGGACATATCTACCAGTCCTGTTTATGTTTGGTTCTTTTTCCCTTTGAGATTGAAATCTACCCCTGCCTCTATAGAATGACCTTCCTCTTCCTCTACCAACTGTTAACTGTGTTTTGAAAGCAGTATCCAGAGAAAAGTTTGGATTTCTGTTTACTCTAGACTCATGGGACAGCAGGGATCCCATTAACTCATCAATTGAGAGCTGAGTCAAATCCTTTGACTCCTCAATTGCCACAACAACGACATCAAATTTGCTGGGCAGACTTCTTAATACTTTTTCAACCACCTTTTGGTCAGAAATCTGTTCACCATGCGTTCTCATTTGATTTACAATTGTCATTAAATGATTATGGAATTGGTCTACGGTCTGTGTTTCATTCATTTGCAGGTTTTCAAAGTTTTTCCTAAGGGTTTGTAATTTAGCAACCTTCACTTTGCTTAAACCCTGATAGACTGTGTCTAAAATGTCCCAAGCGTCTTTAGATCTGCTTACAGATGCAATTCTAGGAAAAATTGAGTCATCCATAGCTTGCTGGATGAGAGAAAGTGCCTTAGCATCTTTCTTCTTGTTGTTTTTAAGCAAGTCTTTCTGTGCTTGTGTTAAAGCCAAGTAGGCTGCTTCATCAGGGGGTTCTAAGTACCCATTCTGAACTAAATCCCACAGATCTTGTGAGCAAAGAAGAGTTTTCATTTTAATGGACCAAAAGTCATAGTTCTTACCTGTTAAAGGTGGAATTTGAGGCTGTCCTCCGAAGCTGCTCGACGCCATGGCCCAAATCTTCTGAGATTTCTCCTTTTGCAGCTGTATGCAGGGTCCCCTGTTTCAATATCCCTTCACGGCTTCCTTTCTGGTTGCTGATGGCTGGCAATCTCAAGCCTGCACCCCTCCTAGCACTGATTAACGAAGAAAAAAAAATGGCCCTCTCTCCACAAATACAGTCACAGGTGTGTATATTCGGGCACAATTGAAGCCCTTCAGTTCTGTCAATAATCTATGGATTTCATGCAACGAGAGTACGCTCTCCCCAAGATAAATCGTCCTCCAGAAACCAAGAGATGTCCCTGTAGGTGACAGCAAAGATTACGGCTCTTTTATGACTGTAGTGTCCTTCTTCAAATGCCCAGAAAAGGGGGATATGCCTGCGATTAGAGGGTCAGTCTTCAATGAATGCGCCCAGCAGCTGCTAATGATGATCATTTGAATATTCAGTCTGTGTCAGATGATGCAGAAATAGGAAGCATTCCTATCACTGAGCAGCCAGCCCTTCCTAAGAACAAAGCTGGCAACTGTCAAGAGGTTGAAGAGTTTCTAGAACAAAATAGGAAGCTTCAAGCACAGAATTTACATTGTGCTCTGATTGGGTATCAACCGAGTAATGCCAAGCCTATCAAGCCTCAAAATGTACCAAGTAACACTTCAGGGCCAGCTTCTGGCAACCCTGTAGGACCAACTTCTAATCACCCTGCTGGGCCATATGAAGCTGTGCAGCAGTCTGTTTCAAACTCGAGCACACCTCTGGGTGAAATTGCCTCACCATCTCCAAATTTTGTGCCACTTCCGGCAAGTTTACAAGTGGAGGGATGTAATGCTTCTACTCAGCATCTTAACTGTGGGGCAAACACTGCAGATGTTGATACTAAACCAGCAGCTGTATAGCAACCTAATCCTCCTCAAATTGCCCACTAAGATGAGCTATACACTCGCAGGTTTCTCTTTATACTAACCACCAGTGAATGCGTCCTCCAGGAGAAGAACACGGTCTTTACTGCAAGAACCCTTGCGCCCAAGGTGATTGTGGCCTCCACAATGAGGAACACGGCCTCCACAATGCGTCCTCCAGGAGAAGAACACGGCCTTTACTGCAAGAACCCTTGAAAACGTGTAGCTGCTCTGGCTACAATGTTCAGAAGCAATACAGCCTACACCTCATACTCCGTCTGAGAGGTGGTATACAGGTCTTTGTTAAAACGCTCACCCGTAAGACGATTGCTTTGGAA
Organism: Larix kaempferi; assembly: GCA_027924585.1. NCBI lineage: Eukaryota > Viridiplantae > Streptophyta > Pinopsida > Pinales > Pinaceae > Larix > Larix kaempferi. The sequence goes on along the minus strand of BSBM01000101.1, from coordinate 3,575,982 downwards.
GTTGATGGCTCTGATACCACTATGAAGGGGAGGCAGAGTACCCAGGAAATACAGGGTAAAAAAAACAGAGCAACAGAAAAACATACAGTGCTACAGCACTCCTGACAGAACCACACACCGAAAAATCAGAAGAATATCTCATCACGCCGATTTCATTGATCTCAAAACAGTAATACAAAGTGAGTACACGCGGGGCAGATGGATCACATTCCCCAATGGATATTACGTGTCCAGTTTCATAATTAAACATCAAACTACATTGAATAACAAGAACCGCTACATATGGCGGTGGTTGGTTGCAATTAATGCCAACACAGAGGATGACTTAGAAAATTGTATATCCCATTTGAAGGTAGTATGAAGAGAGGATGACAAAGGTAGTATGAAGAGAGGATGACAAGGGGAGTTTATAAAATTGTATATATCCCATTTGAAGAAAGTTGGTAGGCTGGCCTAACCCCTAACTTTTCAAACATGAGAAAATATATCTCAGTTAAAATAAAAAATTGTTACAATACAAACTTGAGAAAATAGATCGCAGTTTTAAAAAAATTGTTACAATACTAACTTTTCAATCTTTCTTACTTGTTAATTTACAATTGTCACCAGTTCATTTCCAAGCTTTTTGAATACAGAAATAAAATTATAAGCTTTTTGAATACAGAAATAAAATTATAAAATAAGTAAATAGTTATTTATTTTATTTTTTTCTTAAAATCTAACAAATCATATGTTTATGATTTAAATTGTGTTTATAATTTAGATAGTTGGTTACCCAGTTACCAGACCAAATTCTTATTCTGCATCATGTTAGATTTATAGTGAGAATTAAAGATAAGAAGCTTAATAGAAGTTTATGTCATAGTAGCATAAAAATCCAATACCGATAAAATGCCATAAAAGCATAAAAATCCAATACAAATAAAATACGAAAATAGTCTTCTTATATGAATAATAATTTTATTGAAATATACATGGATATATCATAAATATACATTTAAAATTATTGGTTTATTTTTAGTTAGTTTATTTTTAGACATGTTATTTATAATCAAAATTTTACTATTTAAAAACAAAAATATAAAATCTCAATCTAGTGAGAATAAAGAGTGAATAAAGAGTGTAAGAGATAACAACTAGTTAATAATTATTATTTTTATAAGAAAGTATGAAATTGAATGTTATTTACATTTTATAGTGATTAAATAATTAAAACGTTCAATATATGAAAAACCAATACTACTGAATTATGCTACTATAGTCTATTCAATCTATAGGAAATCTATTCAATCTATAGGAAAGTATCATTTGCATGTATATACAAATAATAAAATCTAATCGCTACAATCTTACTTACTATCTCAAGTTCGTGCTTCACTCCTATTTGATTTTAGATTTTTTTTTTAATTTAAAATTTATTATACGAGCTTAAAGTTTCAATGATTTTAAGCACTTTAAATTTATTTAATTAATTTGGATTTGTTGAGATTTTAATTTCAAGTTCGTGCTTCACTCCTATTTGATTTTAGATTTTTTTTAATTTAAGATTTATTATACGAGCTTAAAGTTTCAATGATTTTAAGCACTTTAAATTTATTTAATTATTTTGGATTTCTTGAGATTTTAATTTAACATGTCTACACTCAATTTAAATGATTTTAACCATTTTAAATCAAACTCTGCAGTTTGAGATTTTTAATTGAAGATTTATTTTACGAGCTTAAACACACTCATGTGATAAGTAAGATCTTCATCCATGGCTTTCCGAGAAAGGGATCCAAACAGCATAAGTGTAAAATGCAATTCTCTCCAAGCAATTTGAGCTTTAAAACTTTTTAATGGAAAGCAATGATAGTGTGCCTTTAGTAGAAGGAAACGTAAGTATTCAAGTACTCAAATTTCATCCCATAAATGTGTAAAAGTTTATAAAAAATTTTAAAAAATTATTAAAAGTAACCAAATGCAACCATAATTCGAAATGAAAAGTGAAGGAAGTTGAAAATTTTCAGGAAGTAACAAAAAAAAGCCACCATCATTTGAAATGAAAATTTGAAAAGTCAAGGAAGTTGAAAATTTTCACGAAGTAACAAAAAAAAGCCACCATCATTTGAAATGAAATTCTCACTAAGTAACAAACAGCCATCATCATTAGAAAATTTGAAAAGTCAAAGAAGTTAAAAATTTTCACGTAGTAACAAAAAAAAAGCCACCATCATTTGAAATGAAATTTTCACTAAGTAACAAACAGCCACCATCATTTGAAATGGCACAGTGATACACCCATCCACGCCCCTTCAAATAAAGCACCAAAAATTAAAGATAAAAAATAAAAACTTTTTTAAAGTAAATTTGTAACATCATCTTTACTTTTTACTAAATTCGAGGAAGGGGAACATTAATTAGTTATATACATCATAAAAATACACAATAAAAATACATGCATAGTAAAAATACATAACAGAATTAAAATATATCTACGTAACTAGTATGCAGTATGCATATGCAAGCATACTCATTATTAGCATAAAATAAAAACATTACATATTATATACAAAGCGAATACTTATCTTTAACAAAGAAGATTTATGCAATTGGTTGTGTAAGAGCGATTTTCCACCCACCCATACCCATAGTATTTATGTTAAGAAGCCATCCCAAGCTAGGCTTGAAACATCTATAGGCTTCTCTCTCTTAGCCCACAATCCGTTTTGCTATGCCCCACACAACACAAGGAAGGCATTTCCCTTCACCGATCCATAGTTCCCTTAGGAAATCCAACCCTTACAGTGTGTGCAGTAAGAGTCCAATATATTGTGTGTTGTTGGAGAACCTCCCGTAGCATATATTATGGCTTCGCTAGCATCTCTGAGTAGAAAAACGCAATGGTTAAGGGATTAAAGCTTTCCCAACCTCTATGTTCACTTACAACTATCTATTTCTCCTTCAAATTTGTGGCTTTATCTCCAAATTCGAATTTGTGTGTTAAAAATAGTCTGGTAATGGTTATGAACAACAATAGGAAGCTCTGTGTAGTGTAGAAAAATGCCTGAAAAGAATGATAGAATGAGTGTTTAATCTAAGCGAAATGAGATAAGGGTGAAAAGACAATTGACATAGCTTCTGACTATAGAAGGAAATGATTGTTTACAATTGCGGGACTAACATTTGGCAACTGACAAAACTGTCACCACCCCCTTGCTTTAATAATTGCATGAAGTGACTTTTCCCACCAATCTCATACTTGCATTCAATCATTGGGTTTAATAGTCAAGATGAAGTGAGTGATTGATTTAAAGCACATGCCATTATAACCCCTCTAATGCTCTTTACATAGCCATTTTGGACCATTTTATTATTTTCCAACATAATATTTACATATATTTCAAATTCGTAGTGATCTCGCACAGAAAGATGATCGTCGACCTACATTCATAAGTGCAATGTTAACACCGGAAGAGATACAAGATTATAAATAATTTTTGTCACGACACTTTTATGTGTTTGCTTTAATAATATATCAAGAAATGCCTGGCCTTGACCCAAAGGTCACAATGCACAAATTAGCAGTAAACTCAAATACCAAGATAGTGAAGCAAGGACAGAGAAAACTCCCTCCAAAATCGATTCCAAAGGTGATAATCCAACCATAGATTCTAAATAAAAATATATACATATATCATATATGCCTAGCCATTCATTGGTCTAGGAATCCATACTACAATATTTACATCATTTACATAATTTTGACTAAATACATTCCAAGTCTAAATTTGAAGTATAAACTCATTTTTAATAAAATAAAAACCATTGTAAAAGTTGGTTAGCAAGTAAACTCAAATACCAAGATGGTGAAGCAAGGACAGAGAAAACTCCCTCTAAAATGGATTCCAAAGGTGATAATCCAACCATAGATTCTAAATAAAAATATATACATATATCATATATGCCTAGTGTTGTGGGGAAAATGCACCTATAGTTCAGGGGAGAAACTACCAACTTACGGTGATAAAGATAGACTTACAAGCATTATGCAACTACAACAAATAAGTGAAGAGATTAGGGTTTAGAGATTTAGGCACGTCATTCAGAAGGTTGATCCTAGCTTTGCCTCCCTCACTCTTCAATGCTTATCCAGTGTCGCAATGCCCAGACCTGCAAAACAACTTGATACCTTTCTCAAATACATTTGACTACATATATAATACTGATATCCATAATGAAAGAAGACATCAAACTACAAGAAAACTGTAATCAAATCTAAGACACACATAAATAGGTCATATTTGGAAAGAGAAGAACGTCTGATCTTTATTGATGAATGAAAGTAAGTACATAAAGTTATACCTTCTTTAAAGCTTGGCACTTCACGAAACCTAGATTCAAGGTCTCCTGCTTCCGTTCTCCAAGGATCCCAACCTCTAACTAGCAGTGCTAGGGTTTATCAGAAACTAAGCACAAGAGAGGGGGGTGAGGGTCTCCATTCCTCCAGCATAACAATATTGTAGACTTGGTCCCCTCACATGGCCCTTCTACCCTCCTTATATAATCAGTGAAGGAGAGGAAAAGAAGTTATAACCGAGTAGGAGGTTCCCAACCAACTTAACTTCTCAAAATTTTGAGATTTTGACCAAAACAGGGGTGTACTCTACTCTACATTAGACAAAGTAGCGTACATATGGAGTTGAGAGCTATTATTTCACAGTGGAGTAGCGCTCAGAAGGTTTTAGCGCTACTATTGTACACTAGAGTAGGGTACACATGCTACTATCATGCCTGTGTACCAGCGTTCATGTTAAAAAATGGCCAAAAACAGGCTTTTCTGCTCATTTTTAGGAGATGGTTTGGTCTGGAAATATGTTCCTAAGGGTCATATACATCAAATGGGTCAAGAATGAGGTAATTTCAACCATTTTTAGTGTCCCAAATGACTCCTCCATCCACAAATGTCCTGTTGTGTGACTGAACTTGATCTCAAGAAGTGTCGTCATGCGACCAAGGGAAGCAAGTGTTGTCACGAACGAAAAGGTGTCATTTCAAGCTATAACAGATGCCCCCTAATGTATGAGGTCAGAGGGAGTGTGGGAAACGATGGCTGAAATACATTATAAATAACAAAGAGTTGAATCATGGAGAAACGGAGAAACCAAGAATCATAGGCTCAAATGAAGTACCTGAAAGCAAAGGCAATGTCAAACAAACTTATCCTTGGGGTAACTGGCCAAGTTCAAATGGTGGAACATGACCTCCAAGAGGATACAATAATGATCCAAAATATGGATGCATCTATCATGGCCACTAAAATACAAGTGTGTATCCATGAGGAACATAAATGTAAACATAGCCACATAAATACAAGGTGGATCTATGTCAAAACTGGAGAACATAGCCATAGAGAACAAGCTGGATCTATGTCTCATCAAGACCCAAAAAGAGTGTGGCTCAGTCTTGCGCAACTTGGGCGATAGCATAAATGAGGTGATGCTATCGAGGATCCTAAGGTCTTCATCCAAAAACAACCCAAGGTACAAACCTATCCATGCGAATAAATGAGTTGTTATCGAACATGGGAGGTATCGTTTGATTACTGGTCATTGATGTATACCGTTAACAAATGCGAGGGTGTCCACCAATAATGAAAATGGAACCCAAGGTACCTAGTACATTCAAGCAAGTGCAAATAGATGGTCTTGCCGTCAAACACTTGAAGAATCCATCAGATAGGAGACATTGATGTATTCCCATCTATCCAATAGCGAGAGAAACTACCACTAATGATTGCAATCCCCAAGGTACTAACCGAAACTCTAAACTTCATTCCCAGAGCACAATGAGTTGAAGTCGATGGGAAGAAGTCCGTTGGAAGGGAGGCCTTAATGCATCCTCCATCATCCAACACGAGGAACACTCAACAGGTCTGAGCTGATTTGGAGTAGGACTGAACACATGATGAAACATACTGACACCAAGGAATGGCCAACACATGAGGTCAAGGAAACTGCAGAATGGCCGACACAGATTATATCCTTGAACAATGAGCATGACACAAGAGTGACCTAGGCAGCTTTTAACACAAAGAGACCACGATACAAATCTACAATGTAGGAGACATTAACAGATTCTCCAAATGAGTGGAAGACTAACCAAATGGAGGAGTAGGAACTCTGAGATCAGGTTTACCCTAAGGCCAACGCTAGAACCCAACTTGTTTGATAGACTCAAAACAGGTGCTTTGTTCAAGGAGATAGTTGACTTTCTGCCATCACATTCAAAGATATTTTAACATTCTTCCCTTCCCTTTCCTTTTTCATTTTTTAACGAGCTTGACAAAGAACTAAAGCATGCTCAACGGTATTTTCATATTTAAGGAGTCTGAAAAACCTAGAAGAAAACTCCATACACCTATCTGTGGATTTTATATCGAGCCCGGATTGGTCTGTGCTCGGCAGTGTTTTCTTGCTTATAGAGTTGAAAAAATTAAACAGTCCTCTATACACCTATCCGTGGATTTTATATCGAGCCCGGATTGGTATGTGCTCGGCGGTGTTTTCACATTTCGAGAGTCTGAAAACCCTAAAGACGACTCCAAAGGTCCTTTTTCGTAAAGTTAGTCTCCTTCCCCGAAAAAGTGTAAAATGATGGAAGAAGAACTCTTCTAGCGCATACAAGAGTATACCTAGAGTATACATTTTCCGTAAATTATCCACCAAGGCCCGAAAAAGGGGTAATTCTATACCCAAGTGGATGTCGGTTTAGTTATTTTAACAAGCCCGAAAAGACAACTATGCTCGACAAACTTTTCCTATTTAAGGAGTCTGAAAAGGGCTTAAAAGAAATCCATAGGGATCTTTTCCATAAAGGTTTAACGAGTCCGAAAAAGTAAACTCATGACCTCATTACTGTTTTTAACGAGCTTAAAGGAGATACAGAAAATGCTCACAACTTCCTTACTGTTTTTAACGAGCTCGAAGTGAAGGTGGAAGAAATGCTCATAGCCTCCTTACTATTTTTAACGATCTCGAAGGAAAGGTGGAAGACTGCTCGTAACCTACTTACTATTTTTAACTTGAGCTCGAAGTAAAAGAAGAATGCTCGAAATGGGAGGAGACGAGTGTCAAAGACATGCAAAACTAGCTCCAAGCGCATGAAACAAAGCTATGCCTAATGCAAGGAACATCAACAAGATAAGGACACTCAGGGTGTGTCTCCTCCAGGTAAAAGGTGTCAAATTGCAAGGGCAAAATGATACAAGGCTTAGCGGAAATGAGATCAGAGATGGGGACTTATATAACGAGCTAAAAGCGTGGAAGCCAGCTTCAGGCTCATTAGCGCAAGCAGGATCATAATAGATGCATATGCAATTTGAACACAAAGATGGGAGCCTTATCAGGGATGGCCAGAAATATATGAGGAAGAAAGATATGAGGCTTCTTCTCAAAGTCATGGTAAATCTAAAAAGGCTCCTTAGCCTATGAGAAAAACTCAGCATGGGCACCAGAATGGCATAAGGGTGCTGACTAGGGTGACCCATGTTAGGTAGGCTCTGCTGTCGGACTGGTGCACGATGCATAAAGAGATGGCTAACACACCAATATCCAACAGGTTCGACCCTATGGCGAATTCGGATGGCAAAAGGTTCAAATGCAACATAACAGCGGGGAAGCCTAAACCTATATGCAAGGTTCCGAATATACCTGACATGGTTGCACAAGGTGTCGAAAAGGACCAGTAAGTAAGTATACATCCAGCTAAGAATCCTGTCTCCAAGAAACATTAGTACCAAGATCATATATAAAACATATGTAAAGAAAGACCCGATACAAGTCACTGTGGTAGAAATACTTTCAACTTCGCTATCATCAACAACAGGCATAAACAAGGCAGAGTTTTCAAATGAAGACTCTATGGTACCCAAGCTCGAGGACTTACAATCAACAAGATCAACTTGAAGATGAAGATCAAAGTTGAAGGACATGATGGAATCTGCAGAAACGAATTCATCATCACGAGAGTTGAAAATTCTAGAAGCAGAATCAAACTCAACAGGAACACCGATTTGCGGATCTATAGGAGAGTCTAAAGACTCAACAGTAGGAAGATCATACTTTAAGGTCAAACCAAGGCTGGACATAATTGCGACTAGATCAATGCTATGAATTTATAATTAATAATATTAATTAAATATTCATAGCATTAAATGCAGCAACCGTATCCGGTTGGACTGTTGATAGTCGAATCCGACTCTCATATTGAATAATAAATAAGAATAATATATTTGATGATAGGATAAATTACAATAAGATGGCCTTTATAGGGCTTGAAGAAGCATAGTGAAGGGTTACGCCCTTTCACTAGTAACCTAATAAACTATTAATTTCTAATTAATAATATTAATTAAATATTCATAGCATTGCCTTCCCCTTAGGAAAGCTTTGTCCTCAAAGCTTGAGTATTCTCCTAATGTCGTATTTGATTCTGGCTCTTTGTCGCACTGATGACTTGAGAGATGCGATTTTGATTATGACCATTGCCTCATTTTGGTTATTATGTCTTGGTATTTGCAATAAGTATGAACTTGGTGAAGTTTTGTTTACGCTTTCTCTACTTGTGTGATTGCTTCTTTTAACTATGTTTGTCGTCAATTGAACATGCTCAACATGCATTACGACCTTAACTATTGTCGTGTTGTTATTCCCAACACATTTTTTGTCAATTCCCTTGAACGGGCTCTTTGTGCTTATAATGCTCATAAGAACATCGGCTTGTCTCTTATCACAGTCTTGGTGAGGATCATCTTTCTTCTTGTTAGATATTTTGTTGTCATTTTCTTCATTACCAGGGTATGTTATATCTTTCTCTTGCACAATGTCTTGATTGTTAATATTACTCTCATGGGAAATGACATAATAGTCTATTGTATCTTCATCTTTTACATTAGCTTGGGTGGTTTCTTCTACTCGATTTTCACATCCATCTTCATTTTCTTTAAACATTCCGTCCATAGATTTCTTTATTTCATCTATATCCTTAAGGATTTTCTCAAGGAGATTTATGAATTCGTCACTCTCACTATAAGATGCCATGGATGTTTGTAGAGGGCTATTTTGGTCTTTTAAGGTGAAATTTTGAATAATAATATATTAATTAATTAATTAATATTAATATTATTATATTTTTTTTTCAAATATTATAATAATAATATATAATATTTGATTTTTAAATTTTGATTTTTATTAAATATATTATAGTATAATATATTTAAATTAATATATTATTTTATGTTATTTTGTTATAATATATTTTTTTTTGGTTTTGTTTTGTTGCAGGTTAGGGTTTGCGTGGAGGGAAGTCTACGTGGGCGCAGGAAGTGGAGGGAGGGAGAGTAGATGACAGAGGGGTTGGAGATATGCGGAGGAGGGCCGAGATGGTGGCAGGAAGGAGGGCAGGAGGGTGGACAACGTTGGCGCTCGAGGTATGCGGAGGGAGGGGACCGAGTTGGTCGACAGAACGACGCAGGTGTGAGAGGGTTGCAGAATGGTGGCGGAGGTTGATGGATGCCGGAGGATGCAGTGCAGGGGAGGGGAGGGGAGGGGAGGGGAGGGGGAGAGCGTGAGGGTGATGGCATGGAGTTGGGAAGGAGGGCGCGAGCAGGAGGAGGGAGCATGCGAGGGCGATCTACAGGCGCACGAGTAGGGGATGAGCGAGGCAGGCGGGTGACTTTGGGAGTCAAAGGGAAGGTTGGAGGGACGCGGGAGGAAGGGCGCGAGGGTGGAGTGGAGTATGGTGTATGAGAAGAGAGTCGATGGAGTGAGAGGGGGAGTGATAGGGCGAATGGAAGGAGATGGAGGCATCGAAAGGGCGGGGGACCGAAGGAGGTACCGCGAGTGTGGGAGGGGTGGGCGTGGGAAAAGATCACAGCAGGAAAGAGTTGGATGCAGGTGTGGGCGTGAGCGTGAAGGGGTGTGTTGGGTATGGGGGGCAGCGTGAGTATGGAGTGGTGCAGATACGAGGGGAGCCGAGGAACAGCGTGGAGGAGGAAGGGAATGGCGCGTGGAATGTGGATGGAGTAAAGGAGAGGAGACGCGGGAATTTTTTTGGGCATGGAGGAGCCATGGAGTGGGACGGCTAGGGGGGAGCGTGGATGGAATTGCAACAGGAAGAATGGAGCCAGTGATGCAGCGGAGTGGAGGAATGAGCCGAGTCCGAGCTCACCTGATGGAGGAGCGAGTCCGCTCTGAGTGAGCCGAATCCGAGCTCAAATGGAGGAACGTTCCGCTCTGATACCAAATGCAGTGAACGTATCCGTTCACTAAGTTAACTGTGTTTGGTTAAGGGTTAAGAAGCGAGACCGTCTTCCATATTTGAGATAAATAATAATAATATATTGATTGATGATGATAAAGTTACAATAAGCTCGCCTTTATAGGGCTTGAGCAAGAATAGCGAAGGGTTACATCCTTTCGCTTATTAATTTAATAATCTATTTAATATATAAATAATGATATTAATTAAATATTCACAGCATTGCCTTCCCCTTTTGGAAAGCTTTGTCCTCAAAGCTTAGATTATTGTTGTCGTCTTTTCATTCTCGTTTTGTGTTGAAACAATGTCATTACTTCCTTTATGTCCTTTTTAGAACTGGTATTAGGTATATGCTTGGTATTTACGCAATAGTTTGCCATCTTCCTTTCATTCGTAACTTGAATTTGTACTCCATTATGTTTATTATTGTTATCCCATTTTCTTTGTACATGAATACGAGGAGTATTTTTGTGACTGACCATATCAAGCCTTGTTTTAGAAGTGACTTTTCCTACGATATTTAGAATGTCATTACGTAATGTTTTCATTTTACTATCCTTACAAGTTATCTCGAGAAGTGGTGTTTCGTGAGGCTTCTCACACTCAAAGTCACCTGATAGTGTTACATTTAGCTTTCTCCAGGGTGGTAGAAGAGTTAAGGTAGAAGATGAATCTACGATATCTGATTCCTTTGAATTGGATTCCTTTGCATATTGTAGGATCCATCTTTTGTCATTGTATGGATCGTCCTTATTGTCAATGATACTGGCTTGACTCTCATTATGATCTTGGTTGAGCTCATCTTTATCAGAAATATTATTTGTATTTTGGTCATCCCTACGATATTTAGTCTCCTTGTCTTGTTTATTGTCTTGATCAATTTTTTTACTCTCATTTTTGTTAACATAGTGGTCCAACATATCTGAGTTACTGATATGGTTTGTATTAGACCTTAGTTTTTGTAACATTTCCATTATGGTATTCTGGTTCTTTGTCATGATGCTCAAGACTGTGACATGGTGCTTATGTTCTGTGTCATCGCACACATCTTGTTATCTAACTCTTTTTGTTTCTTGTGCATGATGTCTACTTTGTCATCAAGTTTTCTTCCTAGTACTAGAACAACATCTTCTTTAATTTCTTTCTTAAGTGCCTTGTTATTTTTTGTTTCTTCTCTGAATTTTTCTTAGTTGGCAATGAGGGCCTTGATGTCCTTTTCCAATTTCTCAAGTTTGTCTTTTAATTCCGCCATGGTCTTGGGCTTGGTGTGGGGAGGTGAATATTTGGGTGCAATTTTGACGTATGTTGTGAAAGACAATTAATGTCTTAGGGAGATTTAATTAATAATAATTATTTCTATAATTATTGATTGAAATTAAATAAAAATAATAAATATAATAGATATTATATTCAAATACTTTTATTATAATTTGAATTAAGATTTTTCTTAAAAAAAATAAATATTAATTAAATAATATTAAGTTTTATTAAAAGTTAGGGTTTCACGTGGAGGCAGCAGGAGAGGCGTTGGAGTTGCGGTGGAAGAATGCAGCAGGGAAAGGCGTTGCGGTGGAGGGATGGAGCAGCGAGGGTGGAGCTTCCTAGAAGGGATGGGTGGCAAAAGAGCTAGGGAATTGCAGGCGGGCTGTGTATGGCGGAAGAGTGTCGAGGAGAGTCGGTGTGGAGCTGGCGGACGAACTGGTGGGGAGTGGATGGCGGGGAGTGGATGGATGCGGGAGAGGGATGATGTGAGGAGAGGCCGACGAGAGGGCATGTTAGCGAGAGAGTCTAGGGATGGCTGCGTGGGAAGGTGGAGTATGGGGGACGTGAGGAGGAATGAAGGGCTGGCGGTATGGGCAGTCAAGGAAGGAGTGGGGTTTGGGAGAAGTAGTGGGCATGGGAAAATGGTGCAGTGGAATGGCAGCGCATAGGTTGGAGGGCATGCAGGCGTAGGGGGTGGAGTGGAGAGGACGTGCAGGAACGGGAGGGATCGAGAGTGGAGAGGACGGAGGAGCTGGGCGTGGGCATGGGCGTGGTGGAGGGAGGGGACCACGTGGAGGGTTGGATGGGCAGATGAGAGCCGAGAGGGAGTATTCAACAGATTGGAGGGGGGGCATGGAAAGGAGGGAGGACAAGCAGGGCTTGGGTGTGGAACGGGGATGGAGATCTGGACGCAAGTGCGGGGGAGAAATGGGGTGGAGGGCGGCGGTGGAAATGTACATGAAGGAGCAGTGAGGAGTGGTGGTCGAGGGAATGGTGAGGGCACTCAGGCAGAGTAAATGAGTGAGGTGGTTGGCGAGGAAGGGAAGCGGGTGGAAAGTGCGAGGAGTGCAGGATGGTAAGTGGTGTAATGAGGATGTGAGGGGAGCTGGCGTGGTGAGCGAAGCAGAAGATGGGGAACGAATGGAGAGTGCGGTAGTGTAGTGGATGGGGCAACGGAAGGATGGAGTTTGAGGGAGAAGTGGAGAGCAAAGGAGCGAAGAAATCATGAATTGATGAGTTGGGTCCGAGCTTAAGTAGGAATTGATGAGCCGAGTCTGAGCTCAGAGTGCACGGGCTGAATCCGAGCTCAAGTTGAAGGAGCCGAATCCGAGCTCTGATACCAAATGCAGCAACTGTTTCCGGTTGGACTGTTAATAGTTGAATCCAACTCTCATATTGAATAATAAATAAGAATAATATATTTGATGATAGGATAAATTACAATAAGATGGCCTTTATAGGGCTTGAAGAAGCATAGTGAAGGGTTACGCCCTTTCACTAGTAACCTAATAAACTATTAATTTATAATTAATAATATTAATTAAATATTCATAGCAATTAACATCCAAATGAATGGCAGACTGTACTATGGACTCTAGGAAAACTTCATTGGAAGGAAGTATATCATCCCAGATAGAACACATATCTAAACATTCATATGGAGGTGTCACTTGGTCAAAAGCTGGGACCAAGTCCCGAGAAGGTAAGCATGAACTCAGAGACTTCTTCTCAATAGCAGCTGAACTCAAGGAACAATATGCCACATAAGTCCCATGTGACATAGTAGTGCCTAATGACGAGGGATCTGACTGGTCTACAGTTGGGTAATAAGGAGGATCAACGAACGCAAGCTGGCCGATAGTGACGATGCTTTTGTTATGAGGGAAATGCTTCACATGAAAGAGTGTAGACACCACAGCATGCATAGCATAAACGTAATCACGTTCGAGGATCATATCAAAATCCACAGGGTCCTAAAAAACCATAAAATCAACTAAGACTGTTTTTCCACCCAAAGTAACAGGTGCCTGACAGAGGAATCCGATCGGTTCACTAGGTATTCTATCAAAGTTCAACGGCCAATTAGCAGCTGGAATAACATTAGGGAACCCAAATCTCTCCAATCATAAGCGGATAAGATACTAACAGAAGCACCTTCATCAACAATGCATCGATCAACCGTATGGTTCCCGATATCAACCTTTATCTGAAAAGGTGTCGAAGAAGGAAGACGAGGCTCGGCTAGACTATTCCAATCAAAGGAAACAATCCTAGGGCTTGGTATGGGTTCACATGGCACAGATGAAGTACCCCCTTTTTCAGGAATATCCAAACTGGTAATGCAGAAGACTTCAGCAGTAGGTGCATCAATCTCTGAAGGACTGATGGGATCGGTCAAAGATTGCATCGATTTGATCACGTCACTCTCCGAAGGAAGAGTGGGGTCAACCAAAGATTGCATTGGTTCAACCACTTTATCAACCAAAGGTTGATCTGACTGCAGGGAATCTATAGACAACTCAGGAACAGAGGTTCCTTCAGACATGGACCACACTCTTCGTGCCTCTGGAATGGCAGGGCATCGGTGAGCAAGGTGATCTCCCTTACAAAGTTTACAAGGGAACTTTGGTTTCCGTCCTATAGGTTTAGACTCCTTTACAATGTTAGTACTCTTAGCATGACCAGCATTGGCTGACAGCTTGCCCCTAGCATGACTCACAGAGGCTGGTTGCTCATAAGCATCAGACTTTTGAACTAAGGACCACACTTTTTGCACTTCTGGAAGTACAGGGCACAAGTAAGTAAGGTGATCTCCCTCTCAAAACTTACAAGGGAACTTAAGCTTCTGTTTGTTTGGTTTGTCGACAATGTCAACTCCCTCAGCATGACTTGCAGTGGTTGATATGGTGTCTCCAGTATGACTCATAGGAACTGGTGACTTGTCATTAATATGACTAGCAGTGTTCAATGACGTGTCCTCAACATGACTGACAGTGGTTGAAGACAAACTTTCAGTATGATTTTCAGTGACTAAAAGTTTTCTCCTAGCATGACCTCTAGAGGTTGGGTAGGTTCCCCCTGCATGACTTGCAGAGGCAAGGTGCTTGCCCCCAGCATGACTTGCAGAGGCTGGGTTGCTGCCCCCTTGTTTTGGCATCTTCTTCCTATTCTTCCTCCATCTATTCCTTTTAGACTGTTGGCTACTAGTATTGCTACTTTCACCACATGAGATAGAAGGAGGAGGAGAAGATGTTACTGGAAAAGGAGGCACAGGGTTCTGATGCTCTTGATTTGAGGTTCTCACAAAAGAAGCGTTAGGAGCATGCAAGGCATTCAGAGTGGAAAACAACCAAACCGGCAGCCCAATAGTGAATCCAGGAAGATTCAGAGTAGCCATTAAGGGAGCACCAATGTTTCCAATGAATGGAACAACACAATGATCCCCTGGAATAGGGGTACCTTAATTAGCACTCGCTGGAACGCTAGACATAGTTTCCTGCTCGAATGAACAAGAAGTTCTCTAAGGAAAACTAAAACAAGTAGCACAAAGAGAACACCACTAAAAAAGGTCCTAGGTAAATCAAACCAGGCAAACAGATGCCTTCCGGAGAAGAGTCTAGGATGATGAGGGCCCATAACAGGTCAACGAAGTATGAAGAACAGTTACCCGGGGTCCATAATACAATGACTAAGGGTGCAAGCGCTGGAATCACTCAACCGCCCTCCCAAAGACCTGCAAGTGATTTCCTCCCACGTCTGTCCTAGGTACAACAAATATACCCTCCGCTGTCACTTGTGTATGAACCTATGGTCAAATACTAAGGATACCACCACACCGAAAACTCCTGGGGAAACAGTCGCTGGTCGAATCAGAAGGCGTGGGCAGGGTAACTGAGCCCGAAACTCAAAAGAGTCTCCAAACGCGATCCAATCCTGGTATATGCTCAAAACAGAAAGTAGGAGGAGTATTCCCAACAATCTGATCTCACAAGACCTACTGCATATATCCCAGGCAAGCTTTGAATGAGGTGGGTTTACCTGTGATAGTCGAACTACAATTTTTGCGTAATGTGTGATATTGGGTGGTTTAAGGTGTTTTAAACCCAAGATCCTAACCAAGACTAGTTGGTGTAGTGTAACCTAGAAAAGAAAATGTTACTAGTACATTTTATTAGGGTTCATTTTAAAGGTTACTTGCTTACTCAAAAAGGTAGTGGGTGTGTGAGAGTGGTTATAGTAGAGATAGAGTACTGAAAATGAAATATTTACCACCAAACAAATCTTTTATTTTCAATGCAAGTCTTAAAATTATGATCTAGAATGCATATGCAAATGCAATTTTAAATATTTCGAATGCAAAAAAGGCAAAAACCTCAAAACCTAAGAATGCAGCTACTCAAGCAAATAGGTATGCAAAAGAAAACTTGTTCTTTTTTATGCAAAGCACTCTAAAATCTTTTAAGCCACTTGCAAGGTACTCTATTCAGAAAATGAATCAAAATTCTTTATGATTTTCAAAGGTAAGAAACAAAACTAAAACTACCCTACTATCAAAACAAAAGCAAAGAAATTTCAGGTTCTCTTTATTGAAATAGTAAAAGCTACCAAATATGACTTTCAAATTCTTATTGATGTAAGCATGCTAAACATTGGGAAAAGAGTACAAAAACTACTTTTAGACCCAAACGAATCAAATGATCTACGAAGAAGTATGGTTTGGTAAAGTCAGGTCTGCACATAACAATGCAAACAAGGTGTTGAACAACAGCCAAAACACTTGAGCTTTCACTACAAAAGAAAACTTAAAAGCATAAGGGAGGATAAAAAACCAATCTAAAAGAGAAATTTCACTCAAATAGATACAAACAGGGTCAAGAAGACTCAAGAGGTTTCAAATCCACAAACCCCCCAACTTGGGTCAACAAGCCCCAAAAATTTCCAAACAAGCCCAAATTGATCAAAAGAGGTTCAAATCATGAATGTAGGATCAGTACAAGGATGGGAGACCACTTATAGGGGTTTAACACAGACCTAGGGTCATCAGGGACCACAAAAATGCAGCCAGAACCCCTAGATTTGGGTCCACAACCCAAAAACTCAAAAAATTTAAACCCATATTTTGAGCGCTATTGTGTATGAAGGAGACTAGCACCCAAGGCACTACTGTACTGCACAACAATAGCGTATAGGTTGAAAAATTTGAAAAAATGGGGTTAAAACCCCCCACACCTGGGTCCACAAGGGTTTGCAAGGGCCGGTAAGGGTCTGTAAAATCCCAGCACGGTCAAACAGAGCCTACTAACTGATTCTAATCAAGAAATTGAACAAATAACTTCAAACAAAACTAAATAAATGACCTTGGATACCCCTAAGCAGTTAGGCTTTCCCCAGCGGAGTCACCATTCTGTTGTGGGGAAAATGCACCTATAGTTCAGGGGAGAAACTACCAACTTACGGTGATAAAGATAGACTTACAAGCATTATGCAACTACAAAAAATAAGTGAAGAGATTAGGGTTTAGAGATTTAGGCACCTCATTCATAAGGTTGATCCTAGCTTTGCCTCCCTCACTCTTCAATGCTTATCCAGTGTCGCAATGCCCAGACCTGCAAAACAACTTGATACCTTTCTCAAATACATTTGACTACATATATAATACTGATATCCATAATGAAAGAAGACATCAAACTACGAGCAAACTGTAATCAAATCTAAGACACACATAAATAGGTCATATTTGGAAAGAGAAGAACGTCTGATCTTTATTGATGAATGAAAGCAAGTACATAAAGTTATACCTTCTTTCAAGCTTGGCACTTCATGAAACCTAGATTCAAGGTCTCCTGCTTCCGTTCTCCAAGGATCCCAACCTCTAACTAGCAGTGCTAGGGTTTATCAGAAACTAAGAACAAGAGAGGGGGATGAGGGTCTCCATTCCTCCAACATAACAATATTGTAGACTTGGTCCCCTCACATGGCCCTTCTACCTTCCTTATATAATCATTGAAGGAGAGGAAAAGAAGTTATAACCGAGTAGGAGGTTCCCCAACCAACTTAACTTCCCAAAATTTCGAGATTTTGACCAAAACAGGGGTGTACTCTACTCTACATTAGACAAAGTAGCGTACATATGGAGTTGAGCACTACTATTTCACAGTGGAGTAGCGCTCAGAAGGTTTGAGCACTACTATTGTACACTAGAGTAGGGTACACATGCTACTATCATGCCTGTGTACCAGCGTTCATGTTAAAAAATGGCCAAAAACAGGCTTTTCTGCTCATTTTCAGGAGATGGTTTGGTCTGGAAAAATGTTCCTAAGGGTCATATACATCAAATGGGTCAAGAATGAGGTAATTTCAACCATTTTTAGTGTCCCAAATGACTCCTCCATCCACAAATGTTCTGTTGTGTGACTGAACTTGATCTCAAGAAGTGTCGTCATGCGACCAAGGGGAGCAAGTGTCGTCACGGACGGAGAGGTGTCATTTCAAGCTATAACACCTAGCCATTCATTGGTCTAGGAATCCATACTACAATATTTACATCATTTACATAATTTTGACTAAATACATTCCAAGTCTAAATTTGAAGTATAAACTCATTTTTAATAAAATAAAAACCATTATAAAAGTTGGTTAGCAATAAACAACATGAAGAATCTCCAAGAATCTAGAATTGTGGTTGTGGACATCGACCTCCATCCCATACCAAAAGTGGAGATAAGTGTTAGGTTCGACATAGTTATATGTTAATGTTGGTGTTTTTCATTGCAATGAGTTGTAAGTCTAGATAGGATTTTTTAAAGTAAAATCCATTTCTTGTAAAATAAAATCACAATAAAAATCAGTTTGCAATAAAAACTCAAGTAGTAAAAAACAACTATCAAGAATCTCCTAGAATCTAGGATTTTTGGTTGTGTAGATTGACCTCCATCCCATACCAAAAGTGGAGATAGGTGTTAGATTTGGGGTAATTATATGTTAATGTTGGTGTTTTTCAATGCAATCAGCCTGTGTGAATTGTAAGTGTAGGTAGGCGTTTTTATTTGCCTAGTTATTCTTAATTATTGTTGGGTCTCTTCCATTGCTATTGGGAGAGATGTTCATGTGATTTCATCATGTGAAATTAATAGATTGCAATTATGTTTTTAACAAGGCTCGTTCACAATCCAGGTTGATCCCATATTTCTACACGGTATGAGAGCAAGCATTTCTTGCCCTATTGTTTTATGAATCATAGTGGATGACTCCTGCCTTGTTTTGTGTGAATGTAATGTCCATTAGCTATGTAGCATTAGATATCACATTTTTTTGTTTTTCTTCTTTTTTATGGGAAACAATTTCTTAATCATTCAGTTCTCTATCCACATCATCCATTTGTACAAAGGACTCGGCTCAACATTCAAATTTGAGAATTTTTGAGATTTGTATCATAATTCCAAGGCATGTTTGCTTCTGATATGTTTTTGGCCTAGGAGACTCATCCGACCTAACTAACTAGAGCAATAGATTTTCTACAAATATCTTAGATTTTTTACAGATCCTTAAGAGGTCGATGTTTGCTTATCTTTTTTGGTGGATTGTTGCACAAAACACGGCCTTTTTCCTACTACTTTTGCGGGGATATCTTCTTTGCAGATTGAGCGAGCAGACCCTTGTTTGTGAGTTGTTTGTGTTGAGGATTGTTGGAAGCACCTTCTCTTGGAGTAATCCATGATTTTCTAGTTCAAATCCAAGATTTCTACACATTCGAGGTCATCATTTTCAGGCCTTAAGATATTTACTTCTTGGGTTATCTATAATGTCCTCAAATTTTGATTATTAACCATTTGAGAAAAATAATTCAATTTGGAATTTCATATCCTATAGTCAATTTACAAATTTAAATTCAAAGACTGGAAGGGGTGCTGTGGATCACAACTTTTGTAATAAAATGGCCAAATATTCATAAATGAGGTGGCAATGGTCCAAGTCATCCAAGGAGGGCACATAGGAGGATAAAGTGGGACTGCAAGGAAGTTATAACACCCCCAAATAAAGGATAGCATCCAAAAATTCGAATTCTAAGGAATAGTAACTCCCAAAAAGTTTCATGAAGAGGCATCTGGCTAAAAATAGCTAGAGGGGCGCATTAGTGAAGGAGGGAATTCGAGTGATTTCAAATCGCACTAAACAAGGAACGCATATATGACAATCTATGGCAGGCATCTATGACAACGTATGACAGAATCTATGAGAATTTATGACAAAGTAGTTGTTAAATGTAGCCTAGGGAAGGCGCATGAGGGTAGAGTCAGCCCAAGGGGAGTTGTAACTCCCACTAAAATCAAGGAGGCATCTCCAAATTTGAATTTAAAATAGGATCAATGTCTACATGAGGCCAAAATAACATTAGAGAGGTATTTACAGTGTCCCAAAGGATCATTCTCTCGTAAAAATAATATTTATTGATATTTTTGAGAGAGAAGTCTCTGGAAAAGAATGAAGACTTATGAAAGAAGAGTGAGGGAACCTGTTGGGGAACTTTTGGAATATGTAATTTTGAATTGAATAGATCGTGTGGGTTTTAATCTTGTTGGATGTGCCCCAAGTTGCATTTGTGACTGGTTTTGGTGGTGAAAGATTCCACCCTAGCTAGTGCGAGAGGAGAGATCATCCAAATCTCTTCATTTGGGATTCATTGCAAGTGTTGAGAAAGATCATACAGATATTTCTACTGAGCTTCATTGATCAGAGTATGTTGTGAGTTTTATTGCAGATCTGAATATTCATTAGTATTTTAGTGTTTCCATTGTGTTGGTTTTCCAGTTTTTCCGTTGTGGAGGATGCACTTGTTCTCACATAATGTTAGTTTCTATTGTTTTCATAGATTGGAGGGAGCACCAGTAGATCCCCTTTTATTTTAGACATCTATTTTGGGCTATATATCATGTACATATGACTTAGGGAATGATTTGGAAGGTAGATCTATCATTTGGAGCTGCTTTCTATTGATTTAGAGCTTGGACCAGTGTAGATAGGCCAAGAATGAACTTCTGGTTCTGGTATTTCTATGCATTTTTGGGTTATGAGAGCTATTCCATTGTATTTGGAGCGTTGTTTTCAGTAAGGAACATTTTTTTGCACCAAAAAATGTTTCCTTTTACTCGAGATATCATCATTTTCCTTTTACTCGAGATATCATCATTTTACCGGATCTACTTTGTTCGGCATCTCTTATGGTGGAGTGGTGCATCTCTACATTTCTATCTATGTGTTCCATGAGGTTTGAGATGCTATAAGAGATATCTATTTTTGTAATGTTGTTCCCATCAGTATATTTATTGTTACTAACCATAATAATAAATTTCTATACAATTATATATTAGGGTTAACCTTAACTCAGGAATGAGTCAATGGTTTAGGTCTCAGTACATATTTTTGGGCACATGGTAATTGGTGACCAATGGTATTTGGTGGCCAATGGTTTTCGGTGTTCCATGGTATTTGGTGGCCAATGGTAATTGGTGTCCCATGGTATTGGCCTATGGTATTGCGTGTAATGAAGCCTATAAAATTCTTGGCACACTCCATTGTAATGGGGCATGGAGGTGAGCAGGTGAGCTCACTTGGTCTGGTTGGTCGGTTTTGGCCAAGGTAATGAAGATCTTCATTGGTTGGTTTTCCCCCTCATGGGAATTTTCCAAGGTAAATGGTTGTGTTCAATGTTGTTGTTTCTATGGTTATGATTATGGTTGTTCTCTCATTATATGTGTATGCTTGTTTCTCTCACATATTTATTAATGTTCTTAAATCCTTAATAAGTGGTATCAAAGCGCAAGGTTGGAGATTCTTGAGGCCATATCCTTCTATCTAAATAAAATTGTATGGGTTATATTTTCGGTGGTACTCTGCACCCCAGCGGTATTGTTTTGGTCCTTATGAAACTTATCCATAGGCAACTTTTGATTTCCTCGGGTGCTAGAAGCACAGAAAAAAGGGGTATCCCTCTTATGCGCAAAGAAGGGATGTTGCATCAATTGTGGAATGAATCAATGGGTAGGTACAAGGGTGGTGGGTTTACTTGTATCCTAGTGTGATGTGGATCAAATAGGTTTAGTCTTCGATTGCGAGAGGAATGTGAGATTGTTTAATCTCAATTTTTGGGACCAAGATTGATGAACCATGTATGTGAATAGAATTCCTATAGAACTGGCGGTTATTGCAGCTGAGGACCCATGTAATCCGGTAGATGGATTCTTTGTATATGGACGTCAATGAAAAGGAGGAATGATAGACGAGGAGGATGGAAAAGTGAGAGGATGAAGCAATGAATGGTGATGGTGTAGTCACCATGAAGACACATGAAAAAAAATGGATCATTTTGCATGTAAAAGCGCATATGGTTGTAAGACCCGGTAAGGCATGCATACTCCTGGTAACTCACTGGTAAATTCGGGAGATAGACCTAGGTGATAGGGGGTGTATGTGAGATCTCCAAGTCAATATTAAATAAGGTATTGTTGAGGTTAACCTTGACTAGGGAATGAGTCAAATGGTTTAGGTCTCAACATGTGTTTTTGTGCACATGGTATTTGATGACCAATGGTATTTGGTAGCTAATGTTTTTTGGTGTTACATGGTATTTGGTGGCCCATGGTATAGGCCTATGGTATTGCATGTAATTAAGCCTATAAAAGGCTTGGAACACTCCATTGTAATGGGGCCTGGAGGTGATTAGGTGAGCCCAGTTGGCCGGTTTTGGCCAAGGTAATGAAGATCTTCATTGGTTTTTTTCCCCTCATGGGGTTTTCCAGGGTAAATGGTTGTGTTCAATGTTTTTGTTGCTATGGTTATGATTATAATTGTTCTATCATTATATGTGTATGCTTTTTTCTCTCCCATATTTATTAATGGTCTTGAATCCTTAATATTATCCTCATATTCTATCTCATATTCAAGTGTGTGAACATCTATGTGTAAATCTAGAATTGTGGTTGTACAAGATTATGTTTTTGTGTGTATAAGTTCCATAGGAGATACCTAAAGTCTATTAGTGAGTTATTTGGTTCTTTTTGGGGTTTCTTGAATGGATTTGGGGTTGTTTGAGTGAATTTGAAGGGTTTAGGAGGCATTTGGAAAGAGTTGGAAATTAAGACAATTTATGTGGTGAAAGTCGAACTTGTCATTCTTGGTTTGAGTTGGTAATTGCATAGCTATTCATGCTTGTTTAAATATGAAATACAAGTCACTTCCTACTATTATATGGGGCCAAGAACTCTTCCTTTACATCTGTTTATTTGATTTGTACTTTCCATGCTTCAACATTAATGATCAAGAGGTTGCATACAAAGTGTTTGAAGAAAGATCTGAACTAGACTTAAGAACTAGCTACCAAGTTTTATATCATATCTGATTTGGGAATATTACATTGGTCTCAAAGCATATTCTAATGGGTTGCACATATTTATTTTAACCCTAAATTATAAATACATTCCTCTTTGTTGAAATTAGAACACTTCATAAGTTGGCGTTCAAGAAATTTAAGAGTCAATTGAACCTCTGTTGAAAAGTTAGAGTTAATATTCCTAATTTTTTTATTGGGGATATTACATTGGTATCAAAGCATATTCCTCAATGGTTGTGGGAACTAAAGAAAAATTTTGAAGAAGGATTGCAGACATGGATGTACCGGGTGATGATGAGTTGGAACTGGATGCATGGGATCTTGAGGAGAGCTTATCATGGGAAGAGTCTTTTTTGAAGATGGTTTTAATTATTTGGTGGATGATAATGAAAGAATTGAAAGAATGGATGGATATTTGCATGATCCAAATGTGTTGGATGATTCCTTTTTTGACATCATATACAGTGTTGAAGATGAAGTTGTTTCAATGGCTAGTCTTGTAGAGGGAAGAATGTTACCCCATTTCTATCTGTCCTTAGCCATAGAGCAGTAGAAACTTGAATGGGTAAGGTTAAGGAAGAGATATGAGTAGTTACTAAAGAAACCAGACAAATTACAGCATGATCTAGAGCATAAATTTTAGCAATGTGAATCCTTACTACTAGAATGCTCTTCCTCAAGAATTATGGAGAGGATGTTTGGTAGCTTCACAAAGAGAGCATCCAAGGGTTCTTCTGATAATATTAGTTTAGAAGAAGCGAACCCATGGTCAATGTTCAACCTTCAACTGAACATGAGAGGAGCTACAATCCATTTAAGGAAGAACTATGATGTTCCACTTGTCCAAACAGTGAGACACCTAGTCCTACAGGTGGTAAGCTACAAGTAGAATCACTCCATGAGGAGTGCAAGTCACCCTGTGATGGATGCAAAATGGAAGGAATATGTGTAGGATTTGAACATGAATAACAAGGAACCAATCCTACCACCAATGATACAAAGGAAAGGTGCATAGGATAAGGCCTAGCAATAGTTCATGAACTTGTGGATATTGTGGTTTTTTATGGAAGAGAATCCACTAAAGGGTACTCAAGTATCTATGTGGGTGAAATATAGATCACTATTAAAAGGCTTGATGAAGTTGTAACCCAAAGGTATGAAAACAAATATGATTTTTATAGCAGTCCTATTTCCTTGTAGTAGCATGATATTGCATCCATTTCATGTAAGAATGATAGTCCTTGTAGAGTCTTCTAATGATGGATTTCTAGATTTGGAAGTTGAAGATGAATTATGTGTTGTAGATTCATGCCACAAGCAATCTGATTTTTTTATCTAAGCCATTAGAAGATGTGAACATGGCACAAGTTTTTGGCATAGAGTGGCTACAAGGAAACAAATCAGAAAATTTAGTGGAGGAATTTCCTCATGAGCCACATTTTTTTGCAGGGCGATTGAAGGTAAGCAAAGAAGAAATTAGGATTAAAATAGTGGGGTGAGAGATGGAGATATTGAAGATAAAAGTGGTTGTTTCATGTTGTTTAATCTCTTTTGTTTTGGTACTAAGTGATAGCTTGGATTATGTAATGGTTGATCATATGAACTTGTAATGTTCTATTATAGAATATAAATACAATTGGATGTTAAAAAAAGGCTTTCTTCTTGGTACTAATTATTTAATCCTTATGTGGATATTTGTCTTGCAATAATTATCCATTCTTTTTATCTATGGTTTTATGCATTTCATTCAAATAATTTTGTGATCATAAATACAATTAAATCAAGGCATTAATAACACGATTATGTTGTTATTAATTGTCGAGTCCACTTGAGAAACATATTTGTTGTGGTTATGCTTTAATCCTAAAAGGAAATGCTCTAGATAGATGATAGAATCTTATATTCTAGTTATACTATACCAAATGGCAATGTGATAAAGGTAATATTGTATTATGGTAAATGATGGTGTGATTATTTTCTAAAATTTTATAGAGATGTAATGATACAATATATGAAATTGTTTTATATATGTATACAAATCATTATCGATAAATTCTTAAAGTAGTATGATTTATGAAATTCATAAGACATGTATTCATTTTCTTAATACATGGTGTGTGATATGAATTAAGTATATATCTTGAATTAATTATTATTGTGGTAAGTTATGATATTAAATTTGTGTGAAATGTACACTTACCAAGGTTTTAAGGTATATAATTTACAAAACTCATAAAGGGAAATTATATTGAAGTAATCTCTTTTCATTTCAAAGTTGGAGACATTCAGCTTGTTAATACTAGAGACATATAGTGACTAATATGACTCAACATTTATCTCTGGAATATAATTTATTAACATTATGTTTTCCACATACCTAGTGACCACACCATGCCTTTGGGGCCATAGGGTACTCAAACAAGTTACCAAATTCCCTTAGAGAGTTCATTGTGTGGACCAATGAAATATCACTTGCATTCATAGGCTGTTAAAGAATACCCATAATTTCACTACATGTTAAGGATGTTAAGACCTAAATATTAGCACATTACTCCTTATGTAGTGGCACATTACCATTTTATTATGGTGCATTACATATTATTGATGTCGTCTTGGGACTATTAGTGGGTCTATTAGTTGTTATTGTACCCCTTTTTCTCCTATATATAGGAAGGGGACCTTTTCATTTTAGTCATCATTGTATCTTGTCTTGTCTTTTGTACTTAGTACATTGTGTAAGGAGGTTCCTCCCTCAAAGAGGATTGTTATTCATCTCATATATTCATTATTAAGTCGTGGATTACTTTCTTTTGTTCTATTTCTTCTATTTTTATGCTATCTCTGGGACTTGGTTGCATAACATTTGGTATTAGATCTCTTTCATCAGGACTAGTTTCTTCAAAAGGATTCATCTTGGAATTTTCGCTATAATTTTTATTTTACAAGGATTCAGAAATCTCTATTAAAAACTCATCTCCAAAATAGTTTGAAATATATGTGGACAAATTTTCATATCCTAATACCGAACAGGTTTGGAGATATTCGCCTCTGAAGCTAGGGTTTTTTACTAGTCTAAAACAAGTGTTATGGGGAAAAAGGTCATATCTGAGGCATTCAAGATCCAAATTGCTTGAGACCTGTTGCATAAGAAATAAAATGGACCATAGTATTTGTGGTAGGGTTTTCAACATCATATATAAAATATTTGACACATGGCATACCCTACAAGTTCGCTATTTTGGAAAGACCTAAAATAAGAAGTGTTGGGAGATTCACAATAACTTCTTATTGGTACATCAGAATTAGGTTAGACCTGTGACATTGGAAAAATGACACATCAGGAGAAAGTTTCAGACCCAGAGGAGAAAATAATTCAAATTTAACTCAGTTAAAATTCATCCATAAAACAGTCTTCTAATCAAAGTTTGAAAGATGTACCCCATTTTAAATTTGAATAGCTTTGAGTAGAAGGATCTAATTTTGATGAAAGCTAGGGTGTGATATCTATTTATATTTTTCAAAATTACACCAAAAGGAAGTGGAAAAACTCACACTCCCCTCAAACCACCAAAGGATCCATCCCTGACTTACGATGAAAGGGAATACCTATCTTTTCGAGTGTCCTGGTTGGAGGATATGATTAAAGGGACTGTGAAAAAAGTTGATTTAGTTATTTTATAGGAGAAGTTGAATAAAATGGAGGAAAATATGAAAGTTTCAGTGAGAACTGCTGATTTACTCAATTTAGAGGAGAAGTTGAACAATATTGCTAATCTCATACAAAATTCAAGGGACACTCCCCCTACAGGTGATGATGTGTTTCAGGATACTCATGAGGATAAAGATAATTTCCATGTTGGGAAACATTCCATGAATAAGAATATTCCAAGAGGAAATTATTCTAGTAATGGAAGTCATCAGGGATGGTCACCAAAGGGTACCCAACTTCCTAAACTTGACATGAGAAAGTTTCATGGCAATGATCCAGTAACTTGGATATTCCAGATGGAGAAATTCTTTGATGTACACCAGGTGCAAACTTTGCAAAAGGTAACTATTGCATCCTTATATTTAGAGCCTGAACAATTTGTATGGTACCAATGGCTTTGTGACCGTAAAAAATGACTCTATTATCTCATGTTATATATTCACAGAAGAATTGATTGCACATTATGGGGATATAAATAGCAACACCTTATTTAGCCAGTTGGAAAATCTAAAGCAAAAAGGCCCAGTTACAGAGCACATCAAGCAGTTTCAGAAGCTAAGTCTCAGAGTGAAGAATATTTCAGAAGATAATTTGTTGGATCTCTTTATTGGAACTTTGAAGGATAACATCCAACATGAGTTTTTCCTTTGGGAACCTAAGTCCTTGGAGCATGCATTCAGGGTGGAAAGAAAATTTGAAAACAAAATTATGGCAACAAGGAAGTCTACCACTTACAACTATAAAGAAGGAAGTGTGATCTCAAGTCATCCACAACCTACAAGGTTTACACCACAACAACTAGTGGAAAAAAGAGAAAAATGGATTTGTTACAGTTGTGATAGAAAATATAGTAAGGGCCACAAGTGCACTGAGAATAAACTATTTTACATAGATTGTGAAACAGAGGAAGAAAATGAACAAGCACCAAAAGAACAGGCATTGTCTCAAGATGAAGAAATAGAATATACTACTTCCGAAGAGATTACTCCAACCATATCCTGTCATGCACTGGTTGGAATTATCACTCCTCAAACTCTCAAGATCGAAGGATATATTAAAAAGAAAAAGGTAACAGTGTTGATTGATTCTGGTAGTAATCATAATTTCATTCATTGTAAATTAGCCAAGGTTCTCAATTGCTTTGTATATCCAACACCAAAGTTTCAAGTAATGATTGTAGATGCAGGAACTATCAATTGCTCAGGAAAATGCCATAGTATCAATCTCACTATGGGGGAATATGTATTGAATAGTCCAATGATTGCTATTCTGATGGGGGATGTTGATGTTGTCTTAGGAGTTCAATGGTTACAATCATTGGGAATAGTGGCTTTTAATTTCTAGAAGCTTTTCATGAAATTGTTATGGGAAGGAAAAGAATATGATTTAAGGGGTATCATGGGGAAACCAAGTAAGGTGATAATCTCTAATGGCATGAAAAAATTGATAAAAAGGGGGCATCAAGGTGTAATTGCACAACTATGTTCATTAGATGTTCAAACATCTAAGTCTCCTATTTCCCCATATCTCCAAAAGGTGATTGATAAGCATTATAAGGTATTTGAAAATATTCCAAAAGGTCTTCCACCTGTTTGAGATTTTGATCATGTTATTCACTTAATTCCAGGAAGTGTTCCACCTAACATCATACCTTACAGATACCCCTATGGACAGAAGAGTGAAATTGAGCGTATGGTGGAAGAAATGTTAAAGGTTGGCATAATTAGGCCTAGACAAAGTTCTTACTCTGCACCAATGGTAATGGTACACAAGCCGGATGGATCATGGCGTATGTGTCCAGATTATAGAGAGCTCAACAAGATCACATTAAAGATAAATTTCCCATTCATGTCATTGATGAATTGTTAGATGAATTACATGGAGCAGTTTTCTTCACAAAGTTCGATTTTCATTCTGGATATCGTCAGATTAGAATGAAGGAGGAAGACATTCCAAAAACAACATTCAGAACTCATGAAGTTCATTATGAATTTTTGGTCATTCCATTTGGTCTCATGAATGCACCTTCCACATTTCAAGGTTTGATGAATTCCATTTTCAATCCTTTCCTTAGAAAACGTTTGCTAGTATTCTTTGATTATATACTAATCTATAGCAAGTCTTGGGAATAACATGTTCAACATGTTGACAGGGTACTACAACTACTAAAGGAGCAACAACTATATGCAAAACCTTCCAAATTTTTCTTTAGGGTACAAAGGAGGTAGAATATTTGGGTCATATTTTATCTCAAGAAGGTGTCAAGGTATACTCCAACAAAATTAAATCCATGATGGACTAGCCAATTCCCAAAACCCTAAAGAATCTTCGAGGATTCTTAGGTCTAATAGGGTACTACCGCAAGTTTGTTCGGAACTATGGAATAATAGAAGCACCTCTAATAGCGTTATTGAAGAAAGATGCATTTTCTTGGACTCCTGAGGCAACTCAAGCTTTTTAACAACTTAAGGAGGAAATGTGAAAAGCTCTTGTTTTCGCCACACCAGACTTCAAAAAAACATTTATTGTGGAATCTGATGCTTCAGTAAATGGCATTGGTGTTTTTCTAATGCAAGGACACCCACTTGCTTTCACAAGCCATCCAATCAAGGGAAATCACTTACAGGATCCCATTTATGAGAAGGAAATGTTGGCAATTCTACATGCTCTTAAGAAATGGCGTCCTTACCTAATAGCTAGACCTTTCAAGGTCAAAACAGATCATGATAGTCTTAAATACTTCTTGGAACAGAGATTATATTTGGAAGAGCAACAAAAATGGGTAACCAAGATGTTGGGATATGAATTTGAAATCATATATCGAAAAGGGAAACATAATGTGGTGGTAGATGCGCTTTCCAGAAACGATGAAGATGTTGGGGCATTACTTTGTGCAAATTCCATTCTACAACCCGATTGGGTGGTAGCTGCAAGGGAAGAATGGAAAAATGACCTATCTGTGTGGATGCTCATTCAAAATATACATGACGATCCAAGTGTATCAGATACTTTTGTGTGGAAAAATTATTCACTATGGTATAAGGATCGCTTATATCTATGCAAAGACTCCCAACTCAAACAAAAGGTCCTCTTGGAACTACACACCTCTCCTATAGGTGGGCACTTCGGATTCCTAAAAACTTACCACAGGATCAAGAAGGAATTTTCTTGGGATGGTCTTAAATATGATGTTCAAATGTTCGTGGTAGAATTCTTGGTTTTCCAAAAAAATAAGGTGGAAACAGTTAAGACCCTGGGACTTCTACAACCATAAGACATACCTTGCCAGCACTCGGAAGAAGTCTCATTGGATTTTATCACAAGTCTACCCAAGTTACAATGAAAGAATGTTATTATGGTGGTTGTTGATAGACTCGCAAAGTATGCACATTTTTGTGCACTCTCTCACCCTTTTAATGCAAGTACAGTAGCCGCAGCTTTCCTAGAAACATTTCAGAAGTTACATGGAAATCTGAAGATTATTGTAAGCGATAGAGATCCAATTTTCACTGAAAAATTTTGGTCTAAATTATTTTCTTGTTTGGGTACCCAATTGGCTCACAATTCATCTTATCGTCCTCAATCTGATGGGAAAACTGAGATAGTGAACAAATGTTTGGAAGGATATCTTCATTGCTTTGCATTTGATAAACAAACGCAGTGGGTGAAATTGTTATCTTTGGCAGAATGGTGGTACAATACTTCCTTCCATACATCATCAAAAATGTCTCCATTTATGGCACTTTATGGGTAACAGCCTCCATATATCACATCTCCCTTAAAGGGAAAATCTAAAGTTCAATCCGTGGAAGATCACATAAAGCACCAGCAATAATTTCTCCAGATACTTAAGGACAAGCTAGACATGTCACAAAACAGGATGAAACAAAAAGTTGATCAACATCGGAGTGAAAGGAGTTTTGAAAAAGGGGATTGGGTATTTCTGAGGCTACAACCTTACAAGAAGATGTCCCTCAAGAAAATAAATAAGGACAATAAATTAGCACCCAAGTATTATGGTCCTTATAAAGTGTTGCAGAATATTGGTAGTATGGCTTACAAATTGGAGCTCCCTTCATTTTCAAGAGTGCATCCATCTTTCCATGTTTCTTGCTTAAAGAAGGTAATAGGATACAAGATCCCAATTCAAACAATCTTTCCCGATCTTGATGAATAACGAAGATTCATATTGGAACCTAAACAAATCACTGAAACAAGGACCAAACAACTATGTAATCGGGCTATTACTGAGTACCTCATCAAATGGAATAACTTTCCAGTGGAAGACTCGACATGGGAAGATGAGTCCTTCATACAGAAGCATCCACAACTAATCAAGTGTTGAGGACAACACTTGTCTAAAGGGGAGGGCCATGTTAAGACCTAAATATTAGCACATTACCCCTTATGTAGTGGCACATTACCCCTTTATTATGGTGCATTACATATTATTGATGTCGTATTGGGTCTATTACTGGGTCTATTAGTTGTTATTGTACCCCTTTGTCTCCTATATATAGGAAGGAGACCTTTTCATTTTAGTCATCATTGTATCTTGTCTTGTATTTTGTGCTTAGTACATTTTGTAAGGACGTTCCTCCCTCGAAGAGGATTGTTATTCATCTCATTTCTTCATTATTAAGTCATGGATTACTTTCTTTTTGTCTATTTCTACTATTTGTATGCTATATCTGGGACTTGGTTGCATAACAAAGGATTTCCTGCCAAAAAAATTTGTTGAACCCCCCTCCCAATATACCTTTACAATTTTTAAAACCCCTATTTTCACTAGATATACACTTTTTCCATGGCATTTTTAATGCCCCTTTTCTATTTACCCTCATTATGGTGACATTACACAACTCTTATGACCCCGAGAAACCTTGCAAGGTCAAAAATGAAATCTTAATGAGAGAAAATATTTCAATATGGGGAAAAAACCCCTAAACATAAGTCAACTTCATTCACAACTATTCCAATCAACTTCACATCACAATTAATTACAAATCATTCATTTTCAAACACCACTAACTCCAAATTCAATTGGATCCACACCACCTTCACATAGATCATACTTAGCCAAACACTAATCCGACTTCACATAATCAAACATATACAAAATTAGACATAGAGTACATATTCAAATCCCCAATACCCTATTTAACCCCCTACATACATAATTATAAAACCCCCTAATATTTACATGTTTTTAAAATATTAAAAATCCCCCTTCACCTTATATACTAGGAAATATATCTCTTCTACATTTTAGAGTATTAAATCTCGCAATATGAATTGTGCTATAGTTTCCTACTTAATGAACCCCCGTGCAAATTTCCCACCAATACCCAAATTTGTTTCTCGGAAATTAATTAACAAATTTATAGCGGAAATGAAATATATGGCCGCCCAAATTAAACATATGCAAATATTAAAATATATAGGAAAATTCTAGCATTAATGCACTCACACCTTGACAATGACATGCACGATGATGGAAGCATTGTGAATTTTTCATCATTCAAAAAGAAGGCATCATGCCCTAGATCAAGAACTATTTTATTTTTCTAGATTTGAGTTTTTAGGGCATACATCATGTGGAGGTTTAATAAATGGAAGTAAATTTTTTATGGGTTTTTATTGGAGACAACTTCTAAACCCTTGTTGCTTGACGACATGATAGGTTATTTTCATGGTGGACTTGGAACATGTAGATTATATTTTGGAGAGGAATATGTTGGTCCATGGAGTTTATTTGTGGCTTAAGGATGGCTACCATATTCACAAGTTGGAGGCCATATCATCCCTATCCAACATTGGATGGAGCAATGATTTTGTGGACCACCCCAACCATGGTCTTACTTTTATGTTCAGTTTCATCTTTAGGAGATCACTTTAGTTTTCAACCATATAGTGACTAAGATTCCAACCTATGAGTGCATCATGCTTAATATGGCCTTGTTTCGGTTTGTCACCCAGCACAAGGGGAGATCTCATGTCATTGATGAGTTGACACAATTATTGCATTGCCTCTATGATTTCACTTAGCACTACATTTTCCTATTGTAAATTAGGATAGGAAGAATGATCTTGATGTTCACTAAGTTCGTTTATATGTTTACCTCTAATATTTGGGGCTCATTCCATATTGTGGTGTCCCTTGAGAATGATAAATTAGATCAGCATTCTCTATTCTTTTATAATAAATTATAATTGGATACATTTGACTATGTGGTGGGGATGTGTATTTATGGATCCATGCCATCACAGATAGCCATCAGTTTGATTCACCTTGTAGGACATAGATTGTGTAGTTCTCTTTCACTCTGTAACATAGTACAATCCCCATATGGAGCCAATTTTAATCCCCATTAAAAATTTATGGTTTATTTTTACATTTTCATGGGCCTTTCTTCTCTTATAGAGCATAGAAGAATACCCTTGGAACTGAGTATCAACTACAACTTGATGGAGGCTCTTACATGACCATATTTATGGATGATTTGAGCAAGAAGAAATACCTAGAACAAGAACATCCTACCTTGTTTGGGATCCAAAGCATGATTTATGTAAACATAGGATTCACTTACATCCTAAAACAAGATATCCCTGTGCATGGGATATCAAAAACATGAAGGAGAGTAAATGCCCTATCTTAGAGGAGGCCTAGGGCATGACAGGTGAAAAATGAAAGATCTAATGGAGGAATGCCCTATCTTGGGGGATTATTTTGTTTAAAAGATAACAGTTGATGATGAATGTTCCACTTAAATGGATTATTGTGAAAGCTTGATGATGAATACCCCCTTGAAAGAGGGGACTTTAGAGAAAAAAAGGATTTAAAATCATGATAAATTGACTATATATCGCTTTATTCAAGGTATATTCCACATATTTGGAGGAAAATGTCCCTTTAGAGGAGAAATTTTGGGTGCAAGGACGAAGTATTTAATCTATTTTCACATATTTGGATGCACATTTCACCATTTTAGGTATTTGGGGGTAAGGACACATTTTTCAATTCCTTTTCTACATATTTAGAGGCACGTTTAACGATTGAGAGAGTCTTTGGGATGATATCACTTTGTTAGAGGCATTTTCCACATATTTTGGGGAAATATATTTGCATGAGGAGATTCTATGGGGCATTGTTGACCGTCAAATGAATAATAAATAAATTATTTAAAAGGATATTTTGAAATAGATAGATGGCAAGTGGCAATATGGACCCATTATATTCATTCAAAATTAAAAAAGAAGTGAGGCAATATGGACCCATTAAAAATAAGTGATGCACTCAAGGAGGATTCTAGGGACTTCTAAAAAGAAATATTAATTTATGAATTAGGTTTTGATTTGAAATATATAAATAGAGGAGAGTTTTTCGAAAGGCATGGCTAGAATTGTAGGATATTTCTCCTAACTTAGTTGATGATCTATTTGGAGGAAGAATTTAAGTGGCACTTCAATTTGAGATTGATTTATATTTTATATTATTGGGTTGATTTAATGAATAGAAATTACTAGTATAGATATGTTGGAATATATTGTGTAGAATGACCTGTATACTTCAATAAGGGGATGCTAGGGTTGAGGTAAAACCTTTCCTTTGTCCTGTTATAAGCATTGTATTTACTAAAGGATATTTTTTATTGTAATGTATTGGTTAGGGTTGTTCACTCTATTTTGAGAAATTCCCTAACTAGGGCGTGAAGGTTAAGTGTGGCACATTTAGGCCCTCTTAATTTTTGGATGAAATCACACTCAAAGGATGATGTATTGTTTTTTTTTGTTTTGTAAAGAAGGCTTCATACTCTTATCTACTTCATGTATAATTTCATATGTTTTTGTCCTTTAATTAATCGTGTTTTCACATTATTACTTGGTTGATTTTGTCATTTTTTATGAGAATATTTGGAAGGGACCTCCATCCATGTGATTGATTGGAGCATGTTTATAAAATCCTAGCCATGCATTCTTCCATAAAAGTTTGAACCCTCTTGATTTTTTATCCACCCATTAGATAAACACTAATTTTGTCAATCCACCATCCCTTAAATTCTAAGAATAACATAAACATATATTTCTAGGATGTCCCTTCTTTGTTAGTGGAGATTCATCCTAAAGGAAGAGGAAGGTTTGTTGTGGTGATAGTGGGTAATATTCCTAACTGCCTCAATGGTTTCACTTCATTCAAGGAATTGAAAAACTATTTGTGCAAGTCTAGGAGGTAATAGGAGTGGAAAAGGGGTTTCCTTAACTCTCTAATGAAATTCTAGCAACAAAATTTTTCTCTTTTGTGATTGATGTTAAATGCATCCCCAATCTAGAATCCATGTGATGTCTCCTCATGTATCAATGAGTTCACAAGCATTGTAAAAATCATGGAAGACTAAGAAATTGGAATTTATGAACACAAGGGACGAAACAAGTCCATGCATACCCAGTAATCACCTAAGCAAACATGTGTGTATTATGAGCCACGGGCAAGCCATTTTTGGGTTAAAAAGGTCATGTGGTTCTCAAGGGATTTACCATGTGACTTACATAGAAGATATATGATATACTAATTACCATTCTCAAATGGTAAACTAATGGTTTTACTAGTCTTAGGAGGTATACAAATGTTATAACATGATGTGAGGGTGTGCATAATTTGGATTATACATGAGTTGATGAAATTTTCAGTGCAACTCCTTAAATGGAACATGTGAGAAAAATTCGAGTGATAACCTATCTCAACACCTCCTTATGTGGCACTGATTGTACTAGTATAATTATCATATGACCATTTTGGTGGAACCTAGTGCGCATTACATCCACTAGGAACTCCAACATGAATTGTAGGATTGGGAATATGTAAAACACACTCATTTAACTAAACACAAATGCTGAAAATATCAATAGCCTAGACACTAGGATCACAAATCTTAAATCTAGGCTCAAGTTTGAGTCTCACAACCTCAAACTTAGATATTTGCACTTGTGAAAGCAAAAGAACATGCGAAAGAACCATTTGAATGGCCATAAAGGGATGACTCTTGCAATGGGGGATGGTATCACCCAAGGACACACTTTAAGGATAATGAATACAACATGTGGAATAGATTTCCTAAAGTATATTTAAACAATTTTGATGGTCCAGGCATAATAGATTGTGTTACTTAGATTAAACAATACTTCTCTCCCCAAAGTATTACGCGTGACCTGAGAAAAATTTGAGTGGGTATGTTAAACTTGGATAGGGATAATTTGTAATTATGGAAATGGCATAAGAAATCCTATAGGGGCTACATTTCCTGGACCGATTTGTAAAGGCCATCTATGCTCGCTTAAAAAACAAATATTCAATATTTGGGATGGTTTACCATTACATCAAATGGGCACATTGAAGGCTTTATAGTAAACTTTGAGAAATTACCAATTTGTATAGGTGGCATGAGAAATTACCAATTTGTATAGGTGGCATGACAAATTCCTTTTTCAAAGAATATTTTATCAATGTTCTAAAGGGGGATTAGAGCATGGGTATTGATGTTTCACTCCACTACTTGTTTGGAGGCCTCTTGGTGAGATAGATAAGCGCAAGTCATGGCCAATGCACAAACCAAAATGCCCCTTTTACTCCCTTCCAGCATATCCCTCTTGGACCTTCAATCACACCTCCACCTGTTAACCATTGAGGGTCCACAAGTTGACCCAGGAAGAAACAGTAAAATGCCAATCCCTCAAACTTTGTTATAATTGTGATGAGAAGTATTTCAAAGAGCATAAACCTAAAGGAAAAAAATTATTTCAAATTGATGTGGCCCAATTTGACCAACTTGAGGATTTTTTTTGAAAGCTATTACCAAGCTAGACTTAGCAAACACTACACCTTCTCCTTAGGAAGAAAGCACCCTAAATCCTCTTTGTGAGGATCCCCAAATTTCCCTCCATGCTTTATCAAGAATTTCAACCCCACAAACACTAAGCTTGATTGGCTACATGAAGCACTATAAGGTAATTATTCCAATTGATATGGGTAACACCCACAACTCTTTTCATTTGTGAGTTGCAAAATATACCCATTATTATGTCCATGCAATTCACAATTTTCAAATTATGATAGCCAATGGTCATATGATGAAAATGTGGTGGGCATGAGAGAATGTGAAACTTCATAATGGAGGACTTAGGATCAAATCCCACATGTTCACTATTGAAATGGGTGGTTGTGATATAGTGCTTGAAGCATAATGGATAAAAACATTTTATCTAGTTAGCATGGATTTCAAGGGGTTATACATGAGCTTCACTAGGGAGGGACATAAACATATAACCCTCGAGGTACTCAAGTCCAACTTCCTAGATATTATCAATTGTCACTATATCGAAAATACCTTGAATAAAGGCCACTTCAATATTATTTCCAAATTCTATGCCATATGATTTATGGATAGGCCCCCATAGTAAATTCACCCTAACATGTAGTTTATCCTAACTAAGCATTAACATGTATTTGAAACACCTTGTGACCTACCCCCTTCATGTTGTTAAATCTATGAGCATGGCAAGAGAAATAAAATAAATATCAATCAAACACACCACAAGATGAAGAAGATTTATTTTACCCTGGAAACCCTTTTATATGAAAAATTAACACCAATTAGATATCTATTAGTCTTGGCCACTCTGGCCAACATTGACCACTTTAGGAATCTTACAATGGAGTTACTCAAGCCTTTAAATAGGCTACATCACATGTTAATACCATGGGTCCATAATCCAATAACGGTAAACCCATTATTGACCGAATCAAGGTTATATTTAATCACTCTATAACCAAGTCAAGATTAAACTAACATTCCCCCATTTGAACTTGACTTGGGGTAATCACCAACCCCCCTCAAATTTTTTAATTGAGTATCAGGAATAACAACATGCCCCCCTCTTTAGTCTACATAAATATATATTATACTTTACATAGGTGACACACCAAGCCAGGGATACACATGCATAAATAGGTCGTATAGCCATATGCCCATTTACATTGTGATTAAATACAACTCTCAAAAAAAAATCTTATAGTGCAATGAGACGATTACTTCTTCCTCTATATTCCATGCCATGCATTTTTTTTCATGTGTCATCATAACTATACATCATTTCCCAACTCAAGAGTTCATCCCAATGCTCTCCCCATGGCTCCAAGCATCAGGACACTCTTTCTACAGAGTCCAGGTTTTCCCCTAGATCTAATACCACAGGTTAAATATGCAGTCATGGCAAGAGAAATAAAATAAATATCAATCAAACACACCACAATATGAAGAAGATTTTTTTTACCCTAGAAACCCTTTCATGGAAACCAACGCCAAATAGATATTGAAATAAATAACTCCTGAATTCAATTAATTCAATAGCCAAAGATTTTATTTATACATTAGATGGGAGACTCTTGGACTTCAGATTCCAAGATATCCGTTGGAGTCTCCAAACTCCTCATCTTCCATAACTGAAAAACTGAAACTATTTACATTATTATTATTTACAATAATCTGGGAAGATTCCAACATTCCCCCCCTTAATCTGAAGGGGTGTTTGTAAGTCCGAGCATGATTCTAAATCTTTCAAACTTTTATCGTCCAAGTGCTTTGGTGAATATCTCTGCAATTTTCTCATTCATGGAACAATGACATAAATGAATTGACTTGGCCTCTACATGGTGTCGAATCAAATAATACTTTGTATTGATGTGTTTGGTTCGATCATGGAATCTAGGATTCTTGGCCAACTTGATTTCATGAGTGTTGTCAATCAAAATTGGAGTGTATCTATCTTGTTTATCCTGCAAATATTCAAGTGCCTTCTTGATCCACAAAATATATTTGGTTGCTTCTGCAACAGCTACATATTATGACTTTGTTGTCGAATCTACTGGAACTGATTGTTTGCGGGATCTGCAAGAGACAACTATGGATACAAGACTCATCGTGTCTCCATAAGTGGACACTCTTGTTTATTTTTCGCCTTCAAAGTTTGAATCAGAGTACCCAATGAGTTTTAAGTCTTCCACCTTAGAGTACTTGAGTCCAAATTCTTGAGTCCCTTTCAATTATCTTAGAACTCCTTTTGCAGTAGACTAGTGTCCTTCACAAGGTTTGTGCATGAACCGTGAAAGAATACTAAAAACATAAGAAATACCTAGTCTGGTGGTGGTAAGGTAGATAAGGATTCCTACAAGTTGTTGGTACTTGGTTTCATCCTCGAATTCTTTTCCTTCACTTGATGTGAGATTTAGATTTTGTTCCATTGGATTTGAGAGTGGGTTGCAGTCTCTCATGCCAAGTCTATTCATCAATTCTCCAATATACTTCTTCTGAGAGATGAATATGTACTTAGGATGTTGAGTCACTTCAATTCCTAAGTAGTAGTGAAGATGTCCCAGATCAGTAATTTCAAATCCTTTATTTAAATCTTTATTAATGGATTCTATATAACTTTCATTATTCCCTGTCATCAAAAGTTCATCTACATATACTACAAGAAACACAACAGATCTTCCAACTTTCATTACAAACAATGTTGCATCATCAAGATTATAATGTTTTAAATTCAAATTTAGAAGATGCTCGGTTAGCTTTTCATACCATGCTTGAAGTGCTTGTTTCAAGCCATACAAGGACTTGACAAGTTTGCATACCTTCTTTTCTTGTCCCTTCACAACAAAACCTTCTAGTTGAGACATGAAGACATTTTCTTTCAAGTCTCCATTCAAGAATGTTGTTTTTACATCCATTTGATGAACTTCCCATCCATTTTGCGTAGCCAAGGAGAGTATGGTATGGATTGTGCCCCATTTTGTTGTGGGGAAGAACGTTTCTTCATAGTCAATTCCTTCTTTCTATGCATAGCCTTTCTCCACGAGCCTTGCTTTGTACATATCTCAATTGAGCCATCTAATTTGTTTTTTTTCTTGTATACCCACTTGCTTCCAATTGGTTTGGTTCCAATTGGAGGGTCAACCAGCTTCCAGGTTCCATTCTTCATGAGTGCATCATACTTATTATGCATGGCTTCTTTCCACTCATTACGAGTAGAAGTCTCTTCAAATGAGGTTGGTTAAAAGTTAGAAAAAAAATTCAATTCACAATCAAGTGAGACATCCATGTCATCACCTGAGTTATCTACATTTCCTCCATCTTCTTGTGTGGTTGAGCTTCCTGTTCCCGTCTTTCCAACTTCATCTAAATGAACACTTTCAAGTGTTTTTGTGGCCCATTTTGAAATCTTCCTTGATGGCCCAGGTTGATCAGCTGGTGGCACATCATTATCTTCAAGGTTCAATCTCCCAATCCTCTCAATCACATCATCCAGTTGAGTCTCATGTTCAGTTGAAGTGGCGGGAACTTCTTCTTCATGATTTTCTTCATGAGGGGGTGTTGGTGTTGATTCAAAAGGAAATTCCATATATTGATCCAAGATAGGGATCCCCCCTTCAAGATGTGGAATTTCATTATCAAATTCATAATATGTCTTTAGATGGGAAAACCTATCGATTCGATCAAGTTGTCTTTCAATAGACTGGTCATTTTATTAGTTTCAAGAAAAATGACATCTCTAGAAACAAAAAAATTATTGTTTACCTCATCATAAAGATGATATGCCTTGGAATTTTCTGAGTACCCCAAGAAAATTCATCTTCGACTTCTAGCACCAAGCTTGTTTCTTTGCTCCTTTGGTATTAAGGCATAGCAGGTGGAACCAAAAACCCTGAGATGCCTAACCGAAGGAAGGTGGCCAAACCAGATTTCATGTGGAGTCTTATCTCCAAGAGAATGAGATGGAATTATAGTTATCAAATATGTTGCACATATTACTGCATCACCCCAAAACATCAGCTTCACATTCTTGAAAAAAATCATTGAGCATGATATATTCATTAAGGTTCTATCCATCCTTTCTGCTATACTGTTTTGTTGGGGATTGTAGGGAACTGAATTTTGATGTGTAATCCCATGTTTGCAAAGATAGTCTTAAAATGCATTAGAATTATACTATTTACCATTACCATACTGAAATTTACCAATATGTGCTTGTGCTTGATTTTCTATCCATGTATGAAAAATCTTGAAAGTTTGAAATGCTTCAGATTTTGTCTTCAACAAGTATACCCAACACATTCTACTTTAGTCATCAACAAAGGTCATGATGTACTTATTACCATTTGCAAAAGGAATTGGTATGGGGCCGCATAAGTCAGAGTGCACTAGCTCTAACTTTCTACATGCTCTGAATTTAGACTCTTGAAATGGTTGCTTACTATGTTTGCCTAGTATGCATGCATCACATTTGTTCTTTTGCTTAGGAATGGTAGGAAAAACAAATACACCATTCTTTCTTAACAAACAAATATTGTTATAATTCAAATGACCAAATATAGCATGCCATAGTAAATTGGATGACATATTACCTTCTTCATGTTGAGAGAGATAGGCAAAGTTTTGAACTCTTGCAGAAGAGCCCGTCAATTAAACAACTGTCCATAATCATAACCGGTCAATGACCTTGTTGTTAGAGGATTTTCTTATCTCTACAATCCCATTAAACATGTGGATGGAATGGCCTTGCTGTCAAATATGCACTAAGGATAGCAAGCTTCTTTGCAACTCTATAAGATAGAGAACATTATTTAACATGAAATAAGGGAATCCATGCAGCTTAAGCATGATTGAGCCAATTCACTGTGGTTTGAGGCTAGATTTGTCTACAAAGTATACTATGCCATCTACAATGTCATTCAGTTCTTCAAAACAATCTTTTATAAAATTCATATGAGATGTTGCACCAATATCAAGCAGTCGGAAACAATCTTTGTATGATGAAAGAGAGGTTATTTCATTAATTCCAAGATTGCAATGAGCAGAATCAGGGGCTTTACCAACCTCTTGGTTTTTATTCTTGTCTTCTTTATTCTAGGTATGTCTTCCTTTGATGGATTCCCAAGAATCCCAACTCTAGTATGATTCATGTCCAGTCTTACCGCAGCGCTTTCACTTCAGATCTGATCTTTTACTTGAGTTGTTTCTTCCTCCTCTGCCTCTAAAATTTCTTCTTCCTCTACCTCTTTTGTTGTTTTTGTTGGATTGTGTGCAACTTCGGAAGATATTATTTATTGTATTTGATTGTACCTCCTAAGGGAGATGAACTTGATGTAATTAACTATGTAAACCCTTGAAAGAATCAATGTAAACCTTGGGGAGAAAAGAAGCAAAGTAAAAGATTAAAATTAAATTATAATTTCCCCCCCAAGTGTAGTCGTCCTAGTCAAATAGAGAAGTCGGCTCACCTAGGGTAAAAAGTCATTTTTACACTTGTATAAATAGAGGTAAAGTTCACCTCATTATGACACTCACTCATTCACTCAAGTTCACATCACTTGGGAGAGAGAAGTTTGCATCTGCTGGAGAAGAAGACTATTTTAGGGTTTCTACTTTTTGGAAAGCATTTCCACTTTTTCTCTTTTATGATTGTACTTTGATCTCGAGATTATCATCTCTATACGAAGGTTGTTGGGTTTTCTCTCGTTTGGGTTTCCCAGGATAAACTCTATTGTTATTTTCTGTGTTGTGTCTTTCTTCTAGTGATCTTGTTTATGCATTTGGATTATTATGCTATGAATGTATGAAAATTAACATGGTGTCAGAGCAGTTCTAGAAGAAGCCATTGCCAAAACTAGGGTTTCATCTTGTGAAGTCTTCACCCAACATTTTGGATAAAAAGAGCCTTGGGAATTTTTATTTTAGGTAGGCGCATCTTTTGGTGAAGATGGAATTCAATTCCAAGAATTTTCAGTTTTTGACCTAATTCTACAGCTACAGCAGAAATTAGGGTTTCAATTTTGATCTACTTCTCTCCAAATATTTGGATCAGCCCTACCTCAACTCAACTCTCCTTGCTAAGGCGCATCTACCTGTGGAATCAGTTTTTCAAATTTCAAAATTTTATTTTTGACCTAGCTCCTTCTAGGGTTTCTGAACGAGATCTACAATCAAGATGATTGGAATGAAGGTTGAAGATCGTTTGGAAGCAAATTCCAAATTTATCTCTTGGAAGTCTAGGGTTCTTCTACTTCTAGAAGAAAATGACCTACTACAATATGTAAATGAGAAGGTCCTTGATCCAGAAGCCGAAGAAGACAAATCTCGATGGAGGAAGAATGATGCCAGAGCAAGAAGGATTCTGGTGGACTCAATAAGAGATCATTTGGTTCCACAAATCTCAGAGAAGAATTCTGCTAGGAAAATGTTCAAGACCGTACAGAAGTTGCTTGAACACACTAGCATCAATGTATCTATTACAATAAGGCACCAGCTTTCAAATATAAAGATATCCAAGTCATAATCCATTTCCCCATACTTCATGAGGATCACAGAACTAAGGGACAAGCTTAGCACCAGTGGAGATTCCATTGATGATAAGGAGCTTGTTATCACCACTCTGGATGGTCTTCCACCATCTTCATAGTCCTTTATTCAAAGCATAAGTGGTAGATATAAACTACCCAAGTTTGATAAACTCTGGGCAAATTGCACTCAGGAAGAGACAAGAATTGCAGCACGACAAAGACTCCATGGTACTCAACCTAAGGAGAATCAAGCATTTGTATCCCATGCCAAGAAAGGTAAGGGAAAAGGAAGGAATTTCCAGAAACACAAGCACCAATATAGGAGATCAAGTCCTCTCCCAGAACAAAAGAAGAAGAAGGACATATCTCAAGTTCAATGCTCTAGGTGCAGGAAATATGGACACTACGCCAGTAGTTGTCGAATTTCAAGTAAAAGGAAGCATGAAGCATCCACCATTGATGCAGAAGAAGATCATCATCACAAGAAGAAGAAGAATGAATATCATACAAAATTTATATTCATATCAGCTCTATCAGGTACTATTCCCACCACTAGTGACACTTGGCTCATAGATAGTGGTGCTTCTAGACACATGACAGGTTACAAAGAAAATATTTCAGAATTAGTTGAGAAAGATTCACATCTCTATGTTGTACTTGGAGATGATGCTAACTACACTGTGAAGGGATCTGTAGACACCTCCCTTCAACTAGAATCAAATGATACATTGCGCCTGAGTGATGTGATCTATGTACCTGGAATGAAAAGAAACCTTGTCTCCATCTCAGCCTTGGAGGACAAGGGATATAAAGTAGCTTTCTCAGAAGGGAAAGTCCTTGCTTGGCACAAGAACTCAAGCATGAACACAGCCAAAGTTATTGGTATAAGAGAGGAGAGCTTGTATCGACTGAACACTCCACCAATCCAATCCCTAGTACATGATGCTACAAGTATGGGCGAATTATGGCACAGAATACTAGCTCATCTAAACTATCGAGATCTCCCAGCACTAAAGAATATAGTGACAGGTTTACCAAGGCTCTAGTTAGACCATGATGGGGCATGTAGAGGATGTGCACTTGGCAAGAATTCCAAGATATCTTTTCCAGATAGTGAGAGTAGATCCAAAGGGATTTTGGATCTAGTGCACTCTAACTTGTGCGAACCCATGATAGTTGCTTCATTGGGTGGATATCATTACTATATAACACACATTGATGATTATTCACGAAAGACTTGCATATACTTTCTCAAGTATAAGGAATATGAAGAAGTACTCAGCAAGTTCAAAGAATTTAAAGCACAAGTTGAAAATATGTCTGGGAAGAGGATCAAGATTTCTAGATCCGATAATGGTGGAGAATACACCTCTATAGAATTTAATGACTTCTGCAAGGAAGCAAGAATTAAGAGGGAGCTCACAGTTCCCTACAACCCTCA
Organism: Larix kaempferi; assembly: GCA_027924585.1. Taxonomy (NCBI): domain Eukaryota; kingdom Viridiplantae; phylum Streptophyta; class Pinopsida; order Pinales; family Pinaceae; genus Larix; species Larix kaempferi. The sequence continues at coordinate 3,531,494 of BSBM01000101.1, read as the reverse complement.
AAAAAATGGGGTTGCAGAAAGAAAGAATAGAACAATTGTGGAGGTATCCAAAGCTATGATACATGACCAAAGTCTTCAAATGTTCTTGTGGGAAGAAGCATCAAGAACAGTTGTATATGTACAGAATATATGTCCACATAATATATTGAAGAATATGACTCTAGAAGAAGCGTTCACAAAAGTGAAACTAGAAGTTGGCCATCTCCAGATCTTTGCCTATCTAGTCTACATACATGTTCCCAAGGAGAAAATATCGAAGCTAGAACCTTCAAGAAAGAAGGGAACCTTTTTGGGATATAGTGAGTCTTCAAAGGCTTATAGAATCTACATCCCAGGATCTAGACAGATTGAAGTCAGTAAGGATGTGACCTTTGAAGAAGAGATGGTTGTCAGGAAAGGCAGAGGATCGGACATGGAGATCGATGATGAAGAAATGATAGAACCAAAGGAGATGAGATCATATCTCCCTCCACTTCAGAGGGAGTTAGCATAAAAGGATAAACCTATCGATTCCATTGATCCAGTTGATATCCCCATAGATGTTGCAGGTCAGAAAATACCTAGATGGGAACAACAGACACTGTAGGATGCAGAGGGGCATGGTGCTTCCATTGAAAGCAAAAGACCACAGAGGTTCTCTAGTTATGTGGCACTGAGAACCAACCACTTATAAAGAAGAATCCAAACATCAAGTTTGGAAGGATGCCATGATGGAAGAATATCAATCCATCATGAAGAATGATGTGTGGGAGGTTGTGTCGAGACCTAAGGAGAATTCAATAGTGACTTCTAAATGGCTATACAAGATCAAGCATGGAGCAGATGGATGTGTTGAAAAATACAAGGCCAGATTTGTTGCCAGAGGATTATCTCAGAAAGAGGGAGTCGACCATGATGAGACATTTGCTCTTGTGGCTCAATATACTTCCATCATATCGATCATTGTTATTGTTTCAGCTATGGGATGGAAGTTGCATCAAATGGATGTGAAGACAACCTTTCTCAATGGTGTTATTAAGGAATAATTTTACATCGAGCAGCCAGATGGGTTTATTGTCCAAGGAAAGGAGTCTCATGTATGCAGATTGAAAAAGGCATTGTATGGACTCAAGCAAGCACCCCGTGCTTGGTATGGATGGATAGACGGATTCCTGGTGAGCTTGGGATTTACCAAGAGTGATGCTGACCCCAACCTTTACTACAAGGTTGTAGATGATGAGCCACTGATCTTGGTACTATATGGTGATGATGTGTTTCTCACGGGAAATGAGAAACTTATTGTATGGTGTAAGAAGAATCTCGCCTCTGAGTTTGAAATGAAGGATCTTGGATTGATGCATTACTTCTTGGGATTAGAAGTATGGAAGAGGTAGAAAGAGATTTTCCTAGGACAAGGAAAGTACACCATATATATATTGAAGAGATTCGGAATGTTGGACTGCAGGTCCATGGCCACTCTAATGGATGTGAATTGGAAGAAGATAAGAGATTCTGCTTCAAACTCAGATTTGATTGATCCCACCATGTATCGCCAGTTGATTGGGTCATTGATGTATCTGACCAACACTAGACTAGATATATGTTTTGATGTGAATGCCCTTAGTCAGTTCATGTGTGAACCGAGGCAGATTCACTGTATTGTTGCAAAACATGTGCTCAGATATTTATGTGGCACTGTGGGATATGGATTGAAGTATGCTTCAGATGGTGACCTGATATTGCAGGGGTTTATAGACTTAAATTAGATTGGATGTATTGCAGATTGGAAGAGTACTTTCGGATGTTGCTTCAATTTGGGTTCTGCAGTTATTTCCTGGTGCAACAGGAATCAGAACTCAGTAGCACTCGATACTGCAAAGGCCGAGTACATGGTTTCTAGTACAACAGCTCGAGAAGAAGTTTGGCTTCGTAAACTCCTAGCAGGATTGTTTGGCGAGATTCCAAAGTCGATCGTCATTCACTGTGATAACCAAAGATGTGTGAAAATTTCAGTCAATCCTGTATTTCACGACAGGTCGAAGCATATAGAGATTCGGTATCACTTCATACGTGATATGGTGCAGAAAGGTGCCTTCAAGTTACAGTACGTGCCGACAGATGACCAGACTGCAGATGTTCTCACCAAGGCTCTTCCCAGGGTGAAGTTCGAATACTTCCACTGAAGACTTGGAGTAGAAGAGAATGTGTCCCTCCTTGAGAGGGAAAGATGACATCGAGATGCTTGCCCTGCTTTTCCCAAGGTGCCTCTGCATTCCAGGTACTCATCCTGGTATGGGAGAAATCCCATCAGCAGATGAGTCGGACAGTCAGTAGATGGTCAGGTTCACACAGGTTCCTATACAGTCCAGGTACTCATCCAGGTATGGGAGAAATCCCATCAGCAGATGAGTCAGACAGTCAGTAGTTGGCCGTGTGATTGCATAGGTACCTCTACTCATTCAGGTTCTCAGCCAGGTATGGGAGAAATCCCATCGACAGATGAGACGAACAGGTAGTAGATGGTCGTGCCCATTTTCTCGTCTAGGATCTCATCCAGGTATGGGATAAATCCCATCGGTAGATGAGATAGATAGGTAGCAAATGGTATAGCAGAGATGGTATAGCTGATATCTCAGATATCCAGGATTGAGTGATTCTCCTGGACACACCAAAGGACTAGTGTAGATGATGCATGAAGACACTTCTCGAAGGAGTGATATTGTGTTGGCAACCTTCAGTATGTATAGAGATGATGGAAACAGTATATATGTACAAGATGAAACCCATATGATCATGATGCTGATGAAGACTGAATAATACCTTCCTCGTTGAGAGGGAGTGTTGGATTTTGTGCAACTTCGGAAGATATTATTTATTGTATTTCGATTGTATTTGATTGCACCTCCTAAGGGAGATGAACTCGACGCAATTAACTATGTAAACCCTTGAAAGAATCAATGTAAACCTTGGGGAGAAAAGAAGCAAAGTAAAAGATTAAAATTAAATTATAATTTTCCTCCCAAGTGTAGTCGGCCAAGTCAAATAAAGAAGTCAACTCACCTAGGGTAAAAAGTCAGTTTTACACTTATATAAATAGAGGTGAATTTCACCTCATTATGACACTCATTCATTCACTCAAGTTCGCATCACTTGGGAGAGAGAAGTTCGCATCTGCTGGAGAAGAAGATTGTTTTGGGGTTTCTACTTTTTGGAAAGCATTTCCACTTTTTCTCTTTTATGATTGTACTATGATCTCGGGATTATCATCTCTATACGAAGGTTGCTGGGTTTTCTCCCATTTGGGTTTCCCGAGATAAACTTTGTTTTTATTTTTTTGTGCTTTGTCTTTCTTCTAGTGATCTTGTTTATGTATTTGGATTATTATGCTATGAATGTATGAAAACTAACAGTTTTCTCCCTTGAAAGGGTCTTTGGGCTTCTTTTCTTTTTTTTTTGGATTAAAGCAAAGAGATTCTCTAGTATTCTCATTTGTCTTCTTTCCAAATGCTTTATATATGTCTACAATCTTCTCTACCAGGGTGTCAAAGGTGAGGTCTTTGAACTTGTCACTTGCTTGCAAAGATTCAAGATAGTTGGAGTGAGTAAGATAAAGGGAATTTACAAATGCTACAAGTGGAATGTTTGGTTTCATACCATAGGCTTGAATCTTGTGCATGATTTCTTTGATATTAGATGCAACCATCATAGGATCATTATCCTTTACATACAGACTAAATAGCTTTAACATTAGTTGAATCACTTCCATTTCAGAGTGCGAGTCATACAAATCTTTTAAAGTCTTTAAAGCTTCAAAACATGATTTTGCAGTAAATATATGTTGGCTCACCTCTTTACTCACAATAGCAGAGATCATGCCTAAGGATTTCTTGTCTTTGGTATCCCAAATAGCAAGTTCTTTCTCTAATGTTGGAGGTTTTGGATATGAACTGATGATTGTTCCTTCATCGGTGTGAATGGTTTTTCCTTCACAAATGTTGTCCTACAGACCGTTGTAGACAAATGTAGCCTTGATCTTCTTTTACCATTATGGATAAGTATCTTTTCCAATGAGGGTAGCACCAAATATGGATTCTAGTGAATGCATCTTCTACAACTTGGACTTGAACATGCAACTTTTAAGTAGAATATATAGCAAAAAAGATATAAAGGTGCATATTGAAATTTCTACTCCCTTCTTTACAAAATTATCCTTATCACAAACTAATTATGTAGCTTCCTACACTCCCTAGAATGCTATTACATGTAATTTTAATTGATGTACACGTTCTCAAATATTAAAGATGAGATTACATTCACCTTTTTTTTTACAATTATCTCTACTCTAGCTAAAATACAATAGTATATTCAAATATGACACAAAAAATATTTGAGAAATGGCGTATCACAATGGGTTAATGTTTTCAATACTCATAAGAAAACAAAGTGTAGCAATCTTCCAACCTCATACAACCTTCAAACAGCTTGGCTAACAATACAAAATAGGCCGAGTAGTCTTCAAAACATTAAATTCTTTACATAGTACCGCATCAGAAATTATTACAATAGTTCTTATTTTATCTCCACCTAAAAATTTAGGGTTTTCATTACAAATATGTCAAAACTATTACCTCCACGAGACCACGCAGCATTCATTCCAGAATTTAGGGTTTTCATTACAAATGTATCCACACTTTTACCTCCAGGTAGCTCTTTAACAAGGTTGCAACATCAAAATGGAGGTCGCATCTCTCCATCAAATACATATCACAGCTCTCATCAATGCAGCAGATAGAGTGTAAAAACTCCACTTCTGGATCACAGCAGCTCACATGCATAGGTATCCACGATACAAAGGTCTCCACAAACCCAAAGAAATCGCAGCAATCAATAGCTCTCAACTCGCACCAACTAGGTCTCAACCCATAGCCGTCAACTCGCAGCCACTTACAGGTCGTGTTCTCCCACCACACGGCTCTCCATCAACGTACAGGTTCCACAGGGTGCAGCATACACAAGAACATGTAGCTCTTCTTGGTGAAAACGCAGCAGTTCACACTGGATCGCGGGAAGAAAGGTCACAATACCTTTTAATGGCGAGATGTCAAGTTCCAAAAGAGAGATCGAACTCTTAAGGTGAGCAATATGCAGCACGTATTGTAGCTATACCAATAGAGATGGAGTCTTAAGGTTAGCATGAGGATAAATACGCAGCAAGGTTAGCACGAGGAGGGCTTGATACCAACGCAACATGTTCTAGCCTGAGAGATTAGGGTTACTAGTCCACTCAAAAATTAGGGTTTCCTAATAGATAGAAAAGCATGAGGAACAAAGACCCGATGCAATAGAACATGGTAAAAATAGGCCGAATGTGGAGAATGCAGGACTGAGCAAGCAGAAGACGCGAAGGGAAGGCCTGAGAGCCTGAGGAGGGGAGCAAGCCCAAAATGAGCAGTCTGACAGGTTATGCAGGGTGGAACGTTGCACGCAGGATTTATGGCAGCAACCCGGCTTCTATGATACCAATTGACATAAATAAATCCTGCATTCTATTAATTCAATAGCTAAAGATTTTTATTTATACATGAGATGGGGAGACTCTTGGACTTTGGATTCCAAGAGATCCGTTGAAGTCTCCGAAATCCACATATTCCATAACTGAAAGCTGAAACCCTTTACATTATTATTATTTACAATAATTCCACAGGATTCCAATAGATATCTATTGGTCTTGGCCACTCCAACCAATAGTGTTGGAATATTGGACAATACTCGCGGGTGAATCAGTATTGATAACTTTTAACAATTTAAACCAACCCCAATTGGGAAAACCACAAACACTTTCTATTTACAAATTTTTTTGCAAGCTACAACTTGTTGGAGACAACAATCCCCAAGTTTTTGAGCTACAACTAAAGGATGCTACAACACCCTGGTTTCTGCCTACTACAACAGAAAAGGATGCTACAACACCCTTTTTATCAGCTCCTACTGAAAGGAGGCTATGACCCCTGGTTTATCAGGTACTACTGAAAGGATGCTTCGACACCCTATTTACCAACAACTACTGGAAGGAGGCATGACCCCCTGATTTATCAGTTACTACTGAAATGACGCTTTGACACCCTATTTACCAACTACCACTAGAAGGAGGCTACAACCCCCTTGCAGGCTAAGTCACAGGGTTCGCCGAACCTAAACCTTGAGGTTCGAGGTTCGGCGAACTTAATAAAAAAATTTAGGTTCGTTCAGGTTCGCCGAACCTGAAAGGAGAACCTAATGGCGAACCCGAACCCAAACCAAATGTCGAATCGAACCCGAACCTAATGCCGAACCACAAGCCGAATTTAATCGTTTAGGTTCATTTTTTTCCCGTTCAGGTTCGTTTTCCGTTGAGGTTCGTTTTTTTTAGCTAGGGAAAAACTGCCCGACCGTCCCTCACTTTCATTTCACCGTGACTGCGAGCGACTGGCTGCTGCTTCCTCATCCCGTCGTCGTCCCGACCATCAAACCCCCGTCTGCGTTCGTCATCGTCCCGACCATCAAACCCTCGTCTGCGTCCGTCGTTGAGTGGCGAGTGTGCACGCGAGTCTCGACTCCTGACTGCAGGAACGATTGGCGGCAGACTGCAGTGCGGCTCCAGCAACGAACGTCCCCACTGCAAGTCTGCAGGTTGCACCCTGAAACCCCTGCAGAAACCTGAGTGCACTGTGTGGGTCGCGGCTCCTCCCACAGTTGCTGCAGACTGCTGCGGGCGCGGGCCACGCAGCGGCTCCAACCTCCACCATCCACGGACCACGACTCTCGCAAACTGCAGTATCGCCCAGACCGAGACGCCATCGGGCTTCACTCTTCAACGTTCAATCCAACTTCCAAGTATTAGCTGGTAGCCTGGTAAGTTCGTAACAGATTTATTTTTTATTTTTTATTTATTTTTAAAAATTTCAGTCAACAAATTTATTTATTTTTTATTTATTAACTATAAATTTGTAATAAATAGATTTTAATCTCTGTTTGAATAAATTTGTAGTGCATTAACAAACAGAGGTAGATTTTAATTTGTAATAGTAGATTTTAATCTGTAGACTGTAATAGTAGATTTTAATTTGTAATCATGATTCATAATAAACAGAGGTAAAAAATTTAAAACATTAATAAACAAATCAAATTCTAAAACATGATTTGCCAAAAAATGCAGAAACATTTGCCATGGCACCTCTGAAATCATCGGCAGAAGCATGGAAACATGTGGAAAAATTGGGTGGGCAGACTGAAAGAAATGTGAAATGCAGGTTATGTAACCTTGAGTTTGTTGGGTCTTTAACAAGAGTAATGGACCACCTACTTTTTGTCAGTGGTGGTAAAGGAGGTGAAGTTGAAGGCTGCAAAGCAGTGTCTGTAGAATTGAAGGAAATACTTCAAAAGGATTATGACAACATAAAGAGGGCCAAGCAAGTCCAAGAAAACAAAAAACAGCGTGTTCAAACAGAGATTGAAATGAATTACAACCCATTTTCCTCAATGTCTACAGCTGGAAGTTCCCAGCAACAAGTAAACACAAGTGGGACAGCGGCAGCCAAAGGCACAGCCACATTAAACAGTTTTTGGAAGCCTGTACAAAAGCAAGAAGTTGATGATGCTTTGGCTGACATGTTTTTTGAATCTGCTATCCCATTTAATGTGCTTCGGAGCCCTTACTTTATCAATGCATGCAAGAAGATATCAGATTTTGGCAAAGGATATGCACCTCCCAGTTCTGAGACAATGAGGACCACTCTTCTCAAGACGTCAAAAGAAAGGGTGACAGGCAGATTGGCTAGCATCAAAGAGTCTTGGAAACAAACAGGGTGCACCATTTTATCAGATGGTTGGTCAGATATGTCTCATAAGCCACTGATTAATGTGCTAGTTTATTGCCCCAAAGGGGTATTATTTTTGACGGTAGTGGACGCATCTGGGGAAAAGAAGACTTCTGAATATATTTTCAAGATTTTAGAGGAAGCCATTTATGAAGTTGGGGAGGAAAATGTGGTCCAAGTCATAACTGATAGTGCCTCAAACTGTGTGGGCACTGGAAAGATGATAATGGAGAAGTTTGAAAAAATTTATTAGACACCTTGTGCTGCTCACTACCTTGACTTATTGTTGCATGATTTGGCAAAATTTCCATGGGTTAATGATGCAGTTCGAAAGGGGAAACAGATTTCTAATTTCATAGTTAACCATCACCTCACTTTGGGCTTGTACAAGAAGCAAGCAACTAAAGAGCTACTAAGGCCCTGTGATACCAGATTTGCCACATATTACATCACTCTTAAAAGAGTGGTTGACCAAAAGACAAGCATTAGAGGTATTGTTTGTCATAGTGAGTGGGAAAACTCTCGCCTTTCAAAAGATGCTAAAGGGAAGGAGATTGAAGAAATCATTTTAACCAATGCTTTTTGGGAAAATGCTATGAAGGTTTTAAAAGTATGTGAGCCAATTGTTGATATGCTTCGCATGGTTGATAGTGACACCCCTTGTATGGGATTTGTTTATGAAGGCATGGATCGTTGTAAGGAAACTATTGCAAAATCCTTTAACAACGTGGAAAATGAATACATGGAAATATGGGAGGTAATAGATGAAAGATGGAAGATGTTGCATAGCCCCTTGCATGCAGCAGCTTGTTACTTGGACCCAAAATTATTTGGGATAGAAAGAAACAATGATGCAGAAGTCATGAATGGCCTTTATGATGCTATTGAGCGGTTGACTCCAGATATTGAAGAATGTGTGAGGCTTAGAGATCAGCTTCGATCATACAGGGCAGCAGAGGGGTTATTTGGAAGATCCTCTGCCAAACATGATAGGGCCAAAATTCCTCCAGCGACATGGTGGCAGTATTATGGAGCAAAGTCACGTGAATTGCAACGTTTTGCAGTTCGTGTTTTGAGCCAAGGATCAAGTGCATCTGCTTGTGAAAGGAACTGGAGTAGCTTCAACCATATCCAGTCCAAGAAAAGAAACAGGTTGCTGACTACAAGGTTGGAAGACCTTGTTTATGTGTGTAGCAATTTGCGATTGGCCATAAGCAGTGTGGCCAAAGATTCATCTGGTTCCTCTCATCCATGGGGGATTGAGCATATCCCGAGTGCAGAAGAAGATGATCTTGGCATTGATAGTGACGCTACTATTAGTGATCGACCTATTGATGGATTTGATGACCATATTTCTAGTGGCTTTACTACCCGGGCCCCATGTGATATTGATGATTTAGAGCTTTATGATGTTACAAGTAGGCCACAAGAATAGAGATTTTGATTATGTTTTAAATTTTGTAAAACAATTCTAGGGATTATCACTATTTGACATCATGGACATCCATTTATATTTTGAAATTTGAAAAATATGTTTTATTTCATTTTGCATTTTGAAAAATAGATTCTACTTCTTTTTACAATTTGCAGTTGCACTATAAATGATAAATCTGTGTGTTTAAATATTTAAAAAGTTTTGATGATTGGAATTTGTCATTATTAAACATATATGGATTATTTATTGATCATGATTCTTATTCTTGTTTATTGATCATGTATATGATGCTGATTTTTTGTTAGTTATGTAACATGTTATTTATGCTATATATTTAGTTGATAGCTCTCAATCTCATGTATTTATGTTATATAAATATTTATTGATCATGTTTCTGCATTATTTGCTTTTGTTATATAATATCAAGAACATATATATATATATATATATATATAGTCGAACCTTATGCCGAACCTCATCGGAAAATTCAAACCCGAATCGAACCTAATCCTTGCCGAACCCGAACCCGAACCCGAACCATGTGACTTAGCTTGCAGGAATGTAGCCTGCCTTGGCACCACCCTACCTCCCTAATTTGATTTTATAACTTCAATGGGATATACATCAGTTTATACTTTCTATGTCCTATGTTTCTGATCTTCAATCCAAGCTCCAAAAACTGCCCCTGTTGCTTTTATTCTTTCTCTCATATCTGTACTGCTTCAGATCTTTATTTAAGCACACAGCAGACACTCTCATCTTCTTTTTACCTTCGATGGCTTCTACACTGCTTCAGGTCTTCATGTCGAGTATACAAAGACTCTGTTCTACTACTTTAAATGCTCATCTTCTATACCCAGAGACACTCAATTTCCAGAATCAAACTCTGTCTAATATATTCTTCAACCTGGGTTGTTTAGACATCTTCCTTCAATCTCGAATTCCTGTATATATATTATCATCTTATTCTTCAATCGTTGCATTCCTTAGAACTGGGCTCATGTCTTTTCATACTCACGCCCCTTCAAAAGAAATTAATTTCTTGTTTGTATAATTAAATAACAAATCTTATTTTAATTAAAGATCAAATCTGTTTTTTTATTTAATAAACTCTCCCTCATTATCTTTTTATTAGTTTATTCATGTAGCTTATCATCATGCATTTTCAGCATCACACTCTTTTCATAGTTGCATCCTTCCAATCTAGAAATTGCCTTTTTATCAAACTCAACACTTTATAAAAAATGCTTCTTGGTTTAATTAATTTGCTTTGATAAATACCTTGTAGTTAATTTCCTCTATTTCATCACATCTTAATTATTTTTATTAAATTGACTTAGCTGGGCAATTTAAATAAAAACTTGTTAACATATATTTTTAGGTTTGTTGCTCGCATCTTCACATACCATGTAAAAATGGTTTTTCCTCAACTTGGAAACTCAATTTTTCACACGTGTGACTACCAAAGAGGAATCGGACACCATGTCTAGATGGCGAGTTCATCATGGAACATACCCATGCCATCTAGAGAATTTCTCAGCACAAGGACAATTTATGGTGGGCATTTCCAAATGCCTCTCGACCTTCATTTAGACAGCAAGACAAACTTTTTCTCAATTTGGCAGGCTTGTATTTCGCACGTGTAACCTCCAAATGGAAATTTGAGCCCATAACTAGATGACCAGATCATCAAAGAACAATCCCATGCCAACTAATGAATTTATCACCACAAGGACAGTTTCTGGCGGGCATTTCCAAATAGCCCCTTAACCTTGTGATTTTAACACTTAGTCAAATTTCATTTGTTCTTAATATGCAAAACAAGAGTTTTCTTAATTTGGCATGTTAATTTCTTGCAGATGTGACCATCATGGAGGAAACTAAAACCAAGACTAGATAACTAATTCAACAAGGAACAAGTTCATGGCAATTGATGAATTTATTGATACACACACATCATCTGGCGAGCAATTGAAACTAGATTTTTAAACTACCAATTCAACACTTAGACAGAATTGTCAAACCCTAGGTCAACATGAGGAGATTTTTATTTTCATCAACTTGGAGGTATGAGACACCCAATGGATAGAGGCCAACATTTTGATTCTATCCAGACCAATTTCATCCTTTGGAACCTTTTTCTCTCTCCTCTGCAGACATTTTTCTGGAGTAGTGCAAATCAAGCTAGAAGGTACTTTTGGAAGATTGATATCTTCACCTTCAGAGACTTTTTGGACAAACTAATGATATGGTTGGATGAACCACTCAATAATATAGATACCCATACCCTCATAATAATGTAAACCATCAACTCTAGGAAATGGCGGGCATTTTACAAAGGTCACTTAGGTAGTTTTACCAATAATTTTATACTTAGACAATTTGTGCACTTTACTGGACTGGATCAACCTACCTGAAACATTGTTTTGGAAGACCCGTAACTTCCTCCTCGGACACTCTTAAGACAAAATGAGACCATGGTCAACTAGACAGATCAACAAGCTACATCCTGACAAGATGGGGCGAGAATTTACCTTGACCTATGAGGTACAACAGGCATTTTCTTAAGGCCACTTGGACCAATTTTCCAACACTTAGTCAATTTCCAGAATTTATCCAAACTGACACATCTCTATATAATTAGGTCAAACTGTAATAATGACATCATGAAGGTGCTAGAACATCATCAAGTGGATTTTCATGTTCATCACCCATGCCACATCATCATATATGCCATGTCATCACTTCCTTTGTTATTCTTTTGTCTTTCACTGAGTTTTCCCTGTCGTCATGTCCTTGGTTATTCCTTTGTCATTACTTGAAATCCTTGGATGTCAATGACAACCACATTCAACATTCTCCCCATTTAGCATTGATGGCAACATCTAAACATTCTCCCCATTTAGCATTGATGGCAACATCTAAAACATTCTCCCCCTTTGACAACAATGACAAAGGATAGCCTGCTATGCTATTGATGTAACCATCTTGACAGGGAATTTCCTATCTTTCTTCCTTTTGACAACTTCCCTTGCCAATATATCTCCTCTTTTAATAAATTTAGCTCTTTGTTTTTCTTCCTCTTGTTAACTGGACATGGTACTAATCATTGTGTTATGATACTCTGGTTAACATCCTCATTTACCTTTTTGTAGTGAATCTTTGAAAGAGAAACTGGATGATGATTTCATGGACTCTCCCTATCATAGTGATGCCTTCTGCTCCATTAATGAATCTTTCATAGTTACTTCTAGTCAATGTGATTACTATCCAGATAAATATTTTGATGTGTGAGTAGTGTTGGACTTCTATGCACTGCTTTGCACATCATCTCACCAAGAATCTCACAATATCATCTTGTCACTCATCAAACATTTTTCTTTTGATGTTAAAAACTTTCTAATACACTTTCAACAATAGGCTTTGCTACAATTTCATATATACACTTCCAAGAGGCAAATTCAAAAAGATCTTCATCAACTGATATGTGTCTGAATCCCAATTGTTCCTTTCAATGATCTACAAAAATATGTGTTTTAAGCCTTCTCATGGTAAGTCTTCCCATTTGTATTGTGTACTTGCTTATTTGATCATGCTTTTCATATATCATGGATGGATAGTATCTTTGTTTTCTCACTAGGTGATCATATTCAATGTATTTTGCACCTTTTTATCCAATTCTTGCATATATATGTATGCTCACAAAACTTCTTAAGGATTCATTGTTCTTTCTCAATAGAGTTTCACATAGGACATTGAGATTTTGATCATGCCTAGACTCATTTTACTCATACATTCTAGAGCAAAGATTGCATATCTTTCCTTAATATGTTTGGAGTATATAGACAATTCTTGTAGGAGCAACTCACTTCTTATGTCCTTGATGAAGATAGCCATTTATTCTTAGCAAGTGATATTAATTAATTTCAAACACCAATTGCATTTTTCTAATATTTAATCCCTATGGGTATATGATCCCTTCTAATGCTAATTTCAGGGTTCTCTTTTAGGTCACGAGAGACTTTAGAAGAGACATTCATCATCTTTATCTCCATCGGTGTATTTTACATCTTCATCTTGTTTTCCATCATAATGGATGTCATTCTTATCTACAACACTATTATGCTAAACATCATCTTTGAAAACTTCATTGATGCTTGGAATCTTTGTTTCCCATGAATCTTTGTAGTCTTCCTTTCTTCTCCACATCTTTCCATGAGGTACTCTGCTTACTAGTTTTTCATTTCTTTGTCTCTTGGTTTTCATCTTCCATACCTTTTCTTGGGTTTCCTTAGACAGCCTGTATGTTTTGTTCTTGCAATGTTTTGCAAAGTATCCAATATTGTGACATATGAAACATTTAATAAATCTTCCACCATTTGAGATGTTAGTGTCTTATTTCCTTTTCATACCTTGATCTTCTTATTTGATTCTACAATTAGCAGCCTTGTGACCAAACTTGTGACAGCAATGACAATATCATAGAATGTTCTTTTATTTTTGGAGAATCTTCGGTCTTTCTGCTTGTTATGATTCTTTTCATTCGGATGTCTTCTGAATTTTTTCATATTTTGAAAATGAGTAGAGTTTTGATGACTGGAAGTCTTCATCTAATTCTTCTGCTGCAAGGGTGCATGATTGGGAACATCAACCCAACATTTAAAATTTTTAGCATCACTTTGAATGAGGGAGCTTGATTCTTTAACGACATGTCCTTGATCATATCCAAGTCTTGTTTTATCCCTGGAGAATATTTGTAAGCTGGGGATTTTATTAAGTGCTTCAGTACTTTCTTTGAACTTTTCATTAACAGCCTGCTGATCTTTCAACCTTTCTATTTCTTCCTTGAATTTGGAAACTTCTTGTTTTAGGCTCTCGGCCTCTTCCATGCTAACCATCACTTGTTGTCTTGATTTGTGCAGCTCTTCTTGGAGGGTATTGACTTCCTCTTCTTTTGACTTTAGCTCTTCTTGGTATTTTGACAATTGTCCTTTCAAATATTTGTTCCTTCTTCTACATTTTTCAATTTCCTCAAGAGCACACATGAGTTCAACCTCTAGATCCACCTCTCCTTCCACATCTGCTTCCTCTTCTGAAGCTTGAGTTACTATCCCCATGATTAGATTTTCTTCATCTTCACTATCTTCCATGGAATAGAAGTTTTTCTTAAATTTCTTCTTGTATATGGTTTTACTCTTTTGACCTTCCTTATGACTGCAAGGTTCCTCATCAACACTATCATCCTCGAGAATAGCAAGGCCTACTTTTTCTATTTCTTCAATTGAATGAAGCTTCTCCAATTTGACCCAGAGTTCCTTAGCTGAGATGCATTGTCCTATCTTCTCTTTGATGGGTTGAGATAATCCATCAAGTATGGCCTCCATTTCCCTTGAGTTATTTTTCTTGGACTCTTTCTGAGATGTATACCTTATTCCTTTTGGTGGGATATAATCAGAGATTACTAAATTCCATACACCATATCCTAATGATTGTAAGTATGCACTCATTCTTTTCCTCCAATATGCATATTCTTCTTTATTAAGTACTAGAGCTCTGTTGGATGCAATCCCTTCTTGTTGATCCATAGTGGTTTTTAATAGGATCTTCCTTCCAGTGGTTTAGACTGTAGTGAAGGATCATGCTCTGATACCAATTGTTGGAATATTGGACAATACTGAGAGGGGGAGTGAATCAGTATTGATAACTTTTAACAATTTAAACCACTTTTAACTTATTCATTAACACACGGGATCAACAAGTTACAAGGAACACAACTTTTATCGTGGAAACCCAATTGGGAAAACCACAAACACTTTCTATAACTGCAAAATTATATTTACAATTGTTTTTGCAAGCTACAACTTGCTGGAGACAACAATCCCCAAGTTTCTCAGCTGCAAATGAAGGATGCTACAACACCTTGGTTTATGCCTGCTACAAAAGACAAGGATGCTACAACACCCTTTTTATCAGCTACTAATGAAAGGAGGGTACGACCCCCTGGTTTATCAGCTACTACTGAAAGGATGCTTTGACACCCTATTTACCAGCAACTATTGGAAGGAGGCTACGACCCCCTGATTTATCAGTTACTACTGAAAGGATGCTTTGACACCCTATTTACCAGCTACCAATGCAAGGAGGATACAATCCCCTTGCAGGCATGTAGCTTTCCCTAGCACCACCCTACCTCCCTAATTTGATTTTATAACTTCAATGGTATATACATCAGTTTATACTTTCTTTGTCCTATGTTTCTAATCTTCAATCCATGCTCCAAAGACTGCCCCTATTCCTTTTATTCTTTCTTTGATATATGTACTGCTTCAAATATTTATTTAAGCACACAGCAGACACTTGCATCTTCTTTTATCTTTTCTGTCTTCTACACTACTTCAGGTCTTCATGTCGAGTATACAAAGACTCTGTTCTGCTACTTTAGATGCTCATCTTCTATACCCAGAGACACTCAATTTCCAGGATCAAACTCTGTCTAATATGTTCTCCAACATGGGTTGTTTAGACATCTTCCTTCAATCTCGAATGCTTGTATATATATTATCATCTTATTCTTCAATCATTGCATCCCTTAGAACTGGGCTCGTGTCTTTTCATACTCACACCCCTTCAAAAGAATTAATTTCATGTTTGTGTAATTAAATAACAAACCCTATTTTAATTAAAGATCAACTCTGTTTTTTTATTTAATAAACTCTGCCTCATTATCTTTTTATTAGTTTATTCATGTAGCTTATCATCATGCATTTTCAACATCACACTCTTTCCATAATTGCGTCCTTCCAATCTGGAAATTGCCTTTTTATCAAACTCACCACTTCATAAAAAATGCTTCTTGGTTTATTTAATTTGCTTTGATAAATACCTGGTAGTTAATTTCCTATATTCCATAACATCTTAATTATTTTTATTAAATTGACTTTGCTGGGCAATTTAAATAAAAACTTGTTAACATATATTTCCAGGCTTATTGCTGGCATATTCACATACCCTGTAAAAATAGTTTTTCCTCAACTTGCCAACTCAATTTTTCACACATGTGACTACCAAAGAGGAATCTGACACCATGGCTAGATGGCCAGTTCATCATGGAACATACCCATGCCATCTAGATAATTTATTAGCACAAGTACAATTTATGGTGGGAATTTCCAAATGCCTCTCAACCTTCATTTAGACAGCAAGCCAAACGTTTTCTCAATTTGGCAGGCTTGTATTTCGCACGTGTCACCTCCAGAGGGAAATCCGAGCCCATGACTAGATGACCATATCATCAAAGAACAAGTCCATTCCAAGTGATGAATTTATCTTCGCAAGGACAGTTTCTGGCAGTCATTTCCAAATAGCCCCTTAACCTTGTGATTTTAACACTTAGCCAAATTTCATTTGTTCTTAATATGCAAAACAAGAGTTTTCTTAATTTGGCAGGTTAATTTCTTGCAGATGTGACCATCATGGAGGAAACTAAAACCAAGACTGGATAACTAATTCAACAAAGAACAAGTTCATGTCAATTGATTAATTTATTGATACACGCACATCATCTGGCAGGCATTTGAAACCAGGTTTTTAAACTACCAATTCAACACTTAGACAGAATTGTCAAACTCTAGGTCAACATGAGGAGATTTTTATTTTCATCAACTTGGAGGTATGAGACACCCAATGGATAGAGGCCAACATTTTGATTCTATCCGAACCAATTTCATCCTTTAAAACCTTTTTCTCTCTCCTCGACGGGAATTTTTTTGGAGTAGTGCAAATCAAGCTAGAAGGTACTTTTGGCAGATTGATATCTTCACCTTCAGAGACTTTTTGGACAAACTAATGATATGGTTGGATGCACCACTAAACAATATAGATACCCATACACTCAGAATAATTTAAACCATCAACTATAGGAAATTGAGGACATTTTACAAAGGTCACTTGGGCATTTTTACCAGTAATTTTATACTTGGACAATTTGTGCATTTTACTGGACTGGAGCAACCTGCATGAAACATTGTTTTGGCAGACCCATAACTTCCTCTTCAGACACTCTCAAGACAAACTGAGACCATGTTCAGTTGGACATATCAACAAGCTATAGCCTGACAATATGGGGCAGGCATTTACCTTGACCTATGAGGTACGGCAGACATTTTCTTAAGGCCACTTGGACCAATTTTCCAACACTTAGTCAATTTCCAGAATTTCTCCAAACTGACACATATCTATATAATTAGGTCAAATTGTAATAATGACATAATGAAGGTACTAGAACATCATCAGTTGGATTTGCATGTTCATCACCCATGCCACATCATCATATATGCCATGTCATCACTTCCTTTGTTATTCTTTTGTCTTTCACTGAGTTTGTCATGTCATCATGTCCTTGGTTATTCCTTTGTCTTTACTTGAACTCCTTTGACATCAATGACAACTGCATTCAAAAAATAGGTCCACTTTAAGAATCTTACAATGGAGTTACTCAAGCCTTTAAATAGGCTTCATCACATGTTAATACCATGGGTTACCGAATACCATGCGCCCTTAAACCATTGACGGTAAACCCATTATTCACTGAATCAAGGTTATATTTAATAAATCTATAACCAAGTCATGATTAACCTAAAACACGTGATGAGCATGATCATGGCATTCCATATATTCCATGTAGCCAACCACCCAATGTGTGCCCTTAGAGGGACACTTTTGCACAAAATAATGAAATTGAAAACATTAGTCAGGATTTGTCGGAGGATAGTGTCATATGTCCCGATACTAGCCCTTATTCATCCTCGGTAATCATGGTATTGAATAAATAAGGTAATTTTCATATGTTTCTTGACTTATATTCTCTCAATAATTTGAACATCAAAGACAAATTTCTCATCCCAATTATAGATGATCCCTTGGATGAGCTTGATGGTGCCAAATTATTCACTAAACTAAACCTTCACTCAAGATACCACAAAATTAGGATGAAGGAGGTGGACATTCCTTAGATGGAATTCCACACACATGAAGGAAATTTAGTTTGTAGTGATTCCTTATGGTCTTTTCAATGTTCCAATTCTCTTAACATTGCCCAATTTCACTAAGACTTTTGTCTTGAAATGTGACACCATATGCAAGGTCTTGGAGTAATGTTATTTCAAGAGGGGAACCCATTGGCATTCACCAATAAACAATTATGTGATAGAAATTTGGGAAAGTCCACCTATGAGAAAGAAATGATGGCCATCCTTCATGCAATCAATACTCGGCACCCTTATCTCACGAGGATGCACTTCCAAAGAAATATGGACCATCCTAGTTTTAAGCATGTTTTGGAATAGATTTTTTCATCATTGTAGAAGCACAAGTGAGTCTCTAAGCTACTAGGGCATGATTGATAAGATCATATACATTGAAGGAGGAAAAAGAGAATGTGATGGTTGATTCTTTGTCTAGGAAATATTAGGAAGGATCTATCTTTTCTTTATCCTTACCAATATCATATTGGCTTGCAAATCCATAAAAAGAATGGTTAGATAATGAAACAGTGGTTTAGCACATCCAAAGACTTTAGGAGGACCCAAACCTCCCTACTAGCTATACTTGGCAGTAGGATACCTTGTGGTATAAAGGGCATATTTTTTATTGAAAATTTCTTTAAAACAAAGGTGTTAGAGGATTTGAAGTAATCCCCTCTAATAATTCACTTTGGATTTTAGAACATGTAATTACCCTTTTTCAAAATTCTATTAAAATGCCAATTTTTCTACTTTTTCCCCAATTTCGTCCTTTGACTAGTTTAACTGTTTTGACCTCCAAATCAACCCAAATGATCCCAAATATTTTGTAGGAGTGTATGAATGGTATTTATACTTGAATATCAGGTTCAGGGATGTTTTATGGCCCTCCAAATACTGCTGAAAACTTGATTTGTATTCTGATCAATGTAGGTAATTTTGACTAGTAATTTGTGCATCAAATCCCCCCCGGGTAACACTAAAAATGGCCTTCCAAATGCCTCCAAACTCCCACAAATTTATGAAAAGAGGTATATAATGTGTTAAGTATGTGATTATGGTCTCATATGCACCATTAATTTATTTTTACTACTGTTATAACTCTCTCACATTCAACAGCAAAAACCCTCAATTCGACCCTTGGGGAAATGGCACTATTTCACCTCCCAATACAACTAAACTGAGTAAAAATGCTTCAAATGCTCAAGTACAGTACATAAAACTTGTATAAGACATCCATGTCTGTATATTCATCACAAATATATCATAGAATCATCCATCCATTCGAAATAATCAACATTATAGTGTCATACATCAATGCATTGGGGAAATGGACATTGTTTGCTCATTAATCAATGGTTTTGCATACAACCAGTGGGTATTTAGACCTGAGACTTTCTAAATATTAATAACAGAGGATATGAATCTATTACAATCATAAATATATAATGAGAAGCTCTCTCAAGAAGCACAAGTGCTCACCAAAAACGCCCTCCCTCAAGGAGCATGAATATGCCTTCAAAACTGGAAACGGTGGAGAGAAAGTGCTGCACTAAACCAAACCATGAAACTTCCTGTAGCTTCTACCTGCAAATACAAACTCCATTAAAGCACCATGAAAGACCTGAGTGGCCTCTCCAAACACCAACTTGGATGGGAATCTTTCACCCTCGAAATTGGCTAAGGAAAGAAACTAGTCATCCACCAGCTCTCTCTTCACAAATGCAATTTTTCTCAAATCATCAAAAGCCATTATCATTCTTCATTTCTACATTTTATAACCAACATTAGCCTTCTAAGGGTAGAAATCCTCTCAATAGATTCAATAGATTTCCATTTAGGAAATATTCCACATTTGCCACTTGTCTCCTAGTTCCACCCTTCCATCTTCTCCCAAATTCGATTTTGAGTCTCTTTGGCTTCTCCAACTCCCAAATTCGCCTTCCTTGAGCCTATTTTTGGTGCTGACATGTCATAGTGGTCAGATGTCAGAGGTGAGGTCTGCAATTTTTCATAGTTTTCATAGATGCTCATAGGGGCTAGGGAATCTAGCCCAATTGTCCACAAACTTCTACTTTGACTCTTTATCTTCCATGGAGGTTACCAATCCTTCCCAATTCGACCTAAGATGCTCAATGACATGTGTTATGACTTACCAACTCACCCAAGAGTGTTCACATTCCCATTAATTCGAATTTGCAAAAGAGAGATACCATGTATTATGAAAAATCAAGCTAGTGTGGGTCCCACCACCTCTATATGTCTCCAAAACCACTTGCCACTTAGAATTTATCTTGAATTTATTTATTCACCATATTTATTAAATGCTTGAACCCCTATAATGTCTAAATATCATTTATTAGCTTCCTTATTACCATCCCACATGTGCCCATCCAACCTAGGAAACTAGTAGGATTGATGGGATTGTCTTACTATGCACTTATTTGAATGGGGACATTACAGTCCTCCCCACCCAAGATTGCTTGTCCCCAAGAAATTTCAGATTTGGATGCTGCAAAATATTCTCCTCTTCCCATGTGGCATCTTCATTTGGTAAGTCCTTCCATTGCACTAAATATTCTTTGATGATTCTACTCCTCAACCTTCTTTCCCGTGTCTTCAAAATCTTTTCCGGAACAAGTGTGAGCTGACCTTCATCATCCAAAGGAGGAAGTATTTCTGAAGTGATGATTTGCTGACCAAGAGCTTTCTTGAGACAAGAGACATGAAATACATTGTGGATTTTACTCCCTTCCGGAAGTTCTAGTTCATATGCTACTTCTCCAACCTTCTGCACTACCTTGTATGGCCCATAGTACCTTGGTTTTAATTTTTCTACTCCATTCTTTTTTAGAGATGTTTATTTATAAGGCTGCAACCTTAAATATACTAAATCATTGACTTGAAAGGTTCTTTCTTCTCTATGCCTATCAGCATATTGTTTTTGCTGATTTTGAGCAACCTGCAAATTGTCTTTCAAGAGCTTTAAAATTTCTTGGCTCTCTTCCACCCAATATTTAGCCTTTGGGGCTCTACTATCACCAAATATGATGTCAGCAAATGTAAGTGCATCATAACCATATAATGCTTTGAAAGGAGACATTCCTATTGACATATGATAAGTGGTGTTGTAGCAAAACTCACCCAAGTGTAGCCATTTTGCCCATGCTTTTTGCTGCCCTCCCACATAGTTTCTTAGGTATCCTTCCAACCATTGGTTTACCCTCTCTGTTTGTCCATTAGTTTGTGGATGATAGCTGGTACTTGGAGTCAATTGAGTGCCTACCACTCCAAAAATTTCTTTCCAAAAAGCACCCATGAATCTACTATCTCTATCAATGACAATGCTCTTGGGGAGCCCATGCAATTTGAAGATTTCTTTGAAAAAAATATCAACCACTTGTGCAGCACTAAAAGATGATGTAACCGCAAAGAAATGAGCAAATTTTGTCAACCTATCAACTACCACATAGATGCAATCCTTACCCAAGGATTTAGGCAATCTGGTGATGAAATCCATGGAAATACTGTCCCATTTTTGCTCCGGAATGGGCAATGGTTGTAATAGGCCGGCTGGACATGTAAGTTCTGATTTGTTTTGTTGACATGCTTTACATTCATTCACATACTTCTGAACATCTTCCTTCAGCCCCTTCCAAAAAAATCTTTACCTCAACTGTCTATAAGTTTTGAAGATCCCCGGATGGCCCGCTAGTGGGGAATCATGTGCTTCTTGCAAAATTCGGTACTTGAGCTTGGAGTTATGAACTAAATAAATTCTTCCCTTATAATATATCATCCCATTCAAAATCCTATAATTATCATCCCCTTTGATTCCATCCAACACATCACAAGCAAATTTGTCTTTGGAATATTCAACTAGTAGCATGTTTTTCCAATCCTTGGAAATATCCATGAGAGAAAAAGAAGGCCTTCTTGACAAAGCATTTGCTACTATATTATTATTTCCTTTGACATATTCAATATCAAAATCATAAGCTTGAATCTTTCTTACCCACTTTTGTTTCCTTTCATTTAGATCTTTTTGGGTGAGAAAGTGTCTTAGACTATTGTGGTCAGTTTTCACCACAAACTTGCTGCCCACCAAGTATTGTCTGAATTTGGCCAAAGCATGCATAATGGCCAGCATTTCTTTATCATAGATGGAGTAAAGTTTTTCATGAGGCTGCAAGTTTCTGCTCTCAAAGGCTATGGGGTGTTGGCCTTGCTTTAGGACAGCCCCTATTCCTCCACCTGAAGCATCACATTCCACAACAAAAGGTTTAGTAAAATCAGGAAGTGCAAGTATGGGACAACTACTCATTACCTCTTTCATTTTTTGGAAGGCCTTTTCAGCCTCTTCATCACACTTGAAAGCATCCTTCTTAGTCAAATCAGTGAGTGGAGAATTCAACTCGGAGAACCCTTTCACAAATTTTCTGTAGTAGGTGCATATGCCAATAAAGCCTCTCAATTCGGTAATATTTTTTGGTGATGGCCATTCCAAGATAGACTTGATTTTTTCCATGTGTACCTTCACTCCTTCTTTCCCAAGATACAGTAGTTCTTTCATCCCAAACTTACATTTTGATAATTTAGCAAATAAGGACTCTTCTTGCAAGATTTTCAACACAATCTCTAACTGTTGCAAATGCTCTTCCCATGTTTTACTGTAAATGAGAATATCATCAAAGAAAACCAAAACAAACCTTCTTAGTTGCTTGCAAAATATCCTATTCATACATGCTTGAAAGGTGGCTGGAGCATTAGTTAACCCAAAAGGCATGACAAGAAATTCAAAGTGGCCAAAATGACATCGAAAAGCGGTCTTTTGCATATCTTCATCTTTCATTCGAATTTGGTGATACCCTGATCTAAGGTCAATTTTTGAGAAGTATTTGGCCCCGTGTATCTCATCCATGAGCTCATCAATCCTAGGAATAGGATACCTATTCTTGATAGTCTTTTTGTTCAAGGCTCTAAAATCTATGCACATTCTCAATGTTCCATCTTTTTTCTTCACTAGCACTACTGAAGAAGCATAAGGGCTAGAGCTTGGTCTAATGAGTCCCAACTCTAGGAGTTCTTGGATAGCTTTTTCAATCTCATATTTGAACTTTTTAGGATGTCTATAAGGTGGTATCTGAATGGGTGAATTACCCTCCTCCAAAACAATACTGTGCTCAACCCCCCTATCCAGTGGCCTACCATGTGGAAGGTCTCTAAAAACCTTTTCATATTTTTGCAAAAGTCTCTCTATCTCCTTTGGGTGTTTGACAATATTTATAGTTGGATTGGGAGATGTAATATGACATTCAGCAGCCCATTCTATATCCCCATGCCTCAATATAGATCTCATGCTATTGCAATTCACTACTTGATTTGGATAAGTGTGTTGCCCTCTCACAACTCTTTGTACTCCTTTTGAATCTTGGAATTTCATTTCGGGAATTTGATAATTTACTGTATGCTCTCCTATTGAATACAACCATTGCACTCCCAAAACCACATTAGTATCAGCAACATCAACCACATAAAAACTATCAACAAAAGTATAGTTACCTACGGTGACTTGCAGCTTTGGAACCCATGTTTTGCATTGCATTGTGTTGTGACCGGGAATGACAACTGTGAAGCCATCAAATGGTTCAATAGGTATCTTTATTTTCTCTACCATCTTTGCATCAATGAATTTATGAGTGGCTCCTCCATCTACCAAAACTGAAGTTCTTTGTCCTTGTACCACACCTTTGCATCGGATAGTATGATAGCAAGGTACTGCTGAAAGCACTACCATTCTTGCTTTGTCCGGTGAAGGCTGATTTTCTTCTTGTCTTTCCTCTTCTCCTGTTGTCTCATATGCCTCTTCTTGATCTGAAATATTTCCATCTTCATCCATTCCCCCATCATACCCCTCATTATCAGAAAATACTTCTATGTATTGAGCCTTTCCTTTGGTACATTTGTGCCCTGGTGTCCATGGTTGGAAGCATGTGAAGCATAGTTTCTTTTTTCTAAGTTCATCCCTGTTTAGTCCCTCTTTTTTATTCCTCTCAAATGACTCTCTTTGCCAAGGTTTCTTATCATATCCATCCGTTTGCCAAGGTTTCTTTTCAAATTTATAGTTAGGCTTAGGAGGAAATCTCGTTCTAGGAAGCACATTTTGGAGATCCCTACTCAAGCTCATTGCATCTTTTAATGTAGTTGGCTTGTGGGCTTTGACCAAACCTCTTAAGGGTTCAGCCAAACCTTCAGTGAATAGAAATACTAATCTTCCCATAGATACATCAGCCACCTTGACTGATAATTTTTGAAAGTCCATCATATATTCAGTAGGGGACCCAGTTTGCTTCAATTGAGCTAGTTCTTTGAAAGGCAATTCTGGATCTTTTTGTTCAAATCTTTTTAGTACCCTGTCAACAAATTCTCCATATTTTTAACCTGATTATGACCCAAGGTTTTCAGCCCATGAAACCACCATTCATTGACATCTCCTTCCAAATGCAAAATGGCCATTTTTAATGCATCCTCTTCCAACATAGGATTCAGTTGAAAATATACATCCAATTTTTGCACCCAAGTGTTAGCAGAATTTTGAGAAGAACCATCAAAAGTAGGAAGTGACATTTTTCCAATAACACTATTTAATTCTTTGTTTTGGAATGGAATCCTATTGTCTCCCTTCCTATTAATCTTTTTCATAGCATCAATGTAATCACTGAGTGGTACATCTCTTTTACACTCTTCATTCAAATCATTCCAATCATTTACTAGTTTCTTGTAATCCAATTCAAGATTGGGCTCTTCTTTGGGTGTGAGAAATTTAGGTGCAGTAGGCCTTTGTGTGCTTTGAAATTCATCAGTTCTATTATGAGGTCCTGTACTTGAGAAAATATGCTCATTCCCTTTCATCTTTTCCCCTGAGTGTGAACCACTATTATCTCCTATTATCCCTTTGCTTTGAAGCTGGCTAATCAACAATTCGAATCCTTGCAACAATTTATCACCTATCCTATCCATGTTTGTTGAAAGTTTAGGAAACATGGATCTAAGGTTGCAATAAGTTCCTCCTTATGTTTTAATTTGTCATCCTCCTCTCTACCCATGGTTTCAATGAAAGACTCCTCTTCTTCTACTACCTCTTCTTCAACAAAAACCTCTTCAACTACTGGTTCAAAGGGTGGTGGATTATTCTTTTGACTTCTTTTTAAGACCATCTGGTGCCAAGAACATGCTCTGATACCACTTGTAATGACCCTTTTTCAAAATTCTATTAAAATGCCAATTTTTCTACTTTTTCCCCAATTTCGACCTTTGACTAGTTTAACTGTTTTGACCTCCAAATCAACCCAAATGCTCCCAAATATTTTGTAGGAGTGTATGAATGGTATTTAGACTTGAATATCAGGTTCAGGGATGTTTTATGGCCTTCCAAATACTGCTGCAAACTTGATTTGTATTTTGATCAATATAGGTAATTTTGACTAGTAATTTGTGCATCAAATCCCCCCCGGGTAACACTAAAAATGGCCTTTCAAATGCCTCCAAACTCCCACAAATTTATGAACAGAGGTATATAATGTGTTAAGTATGTGATTAAGGTCTCATATTCACCATTAATTGATTTTTACTACTGTTCTAACTCTCTCACATTCAACAGCAAAAACCCCCAATTCGACCCTTGGGGAAATGGCACTATTTCACCTCCCAATACAACTAAACTGAGTAACAATGCTTCAAATGCTCAAGTAAAGTACATCAAACTTGTAGAAGACATCCATGGCAGTATATTGATCACAAATATATCAGAGAATCATCCATCCATTCGAAATAATCAACATTATAGTGTCATACATCAATGCATTAGGGAAATGGACTTTGTTTGCTCATTAATCAATGGTTTTGCATACAACCAGTGGGTATTTCGACCTGAGACTTTCTGAATATTAATAACAGAGGATATTAAGCTATTGCAATCATAAATCTATAATGAGAAGCTCTCTCAAGAAGCACAAGTGCTCACCAAAAACGCCCTCCCTCAAGGAGCATGAATATGCCTTCAAAACTGGAAACGGTGGAGAGAAAGTGCTGCACTAAACCAAACCATGAAACTTCTTGTAGCTTCTACCTGAAAATACAAACTCCATTAAAGCACCATGAAATACCTGAGTGGCCTCTCCAAACCAACTTGGATGGGAATCTTTCACCCTCGAAATTGGCTAAGGCAAGAAACTAGTCATCCACCAGCTCTCTATTCACAAATGCAATTTTTCTCAAATCATCAAAAGCCATTCTCATTCTTCATTTCTACATTTTATAACCAACATTAGCCTTCTAAGGGTCGAAATCCTCTCAATAGATTCAATAGATTTCCATTTAGGAAATATTCCACATTTGCCACTTGTCTCCTAGTTCCAACCTTCCATCTTCTCCCAAATTCGATTTTGAGTCTCTTTGGCTTCTCCAACTCCCAAATTCGCCTTCCTTGAGCCTATTTTTGGTGCTGACATGTCATAGTGGTCAGATGTCAGAGGTGAGGTCTGCAATTTGTCATAGTTGTCATAGATGCTCCATCATTGGTGTCATAGGGGCTAGGGAATCTAGCCCAAGTGTCCACAAACTTCTACTTTCACTCTTTATCTTCCATGGAGGTTACCAATCCTTCCCAATTCGACCTAAGATGCTCAATGACATGTGTTATGACTTACCAACTCACCCAAGAGTGTTCACATTCCCATTAATTCGAATTTGCAAAAGAGAGATACCATGTATTATGAAAAATCAAGCTAGTGTGGGTCCCACCACCTCTATATGTCTCCAAAACCACTTGCCACTTAGAATTTATCTTGAATTTATTTATTCACCATATTTATTAAATGCTTGAACCCCTATAATGTCTAAATATCATTTATTAGCTTCCTTATTACCATCCCACATGTGCCTATCCAACCTAGGAAACTAGTAGGATTGATGGGATTGTCTTACTATGCACTTATTTGAATGGGGACATTACAGAACATCTGTGAATGAGCTAAGTTCTCGTTCTTTTGAAAAGGCATGAAAAAAGACATTTGGGTAAATCCAAGAAGTTGGATCGTACCTTTTAGTAAGCGATACATGTGGAAATTGTCTATGCACGCCCTCGATCATAGAATAATATCAATTGAGGTTTTAATCCCTCAATTAAGGTTTTAACCCCAATTGAGATTCTAAAACCATAACCGGTGATTTAAGTCAAAAAGGACCTCAATTGAGGTCTTCTAAAATCCCTTGATAGGGGTATTTTAGAACCCTTGATTGAGGGTTTAAAAGTCCAAAAATACTCCATATTTTTGTAGGTTTTCATGGAGCTACATATTCCAAGAGGTTAAATCCCTTCATCTCTTGCATTGAAGGTGGTGAGCTTGGTGCTTGTAGATTTGTACTTGAATCATTTACAATGACATATAATTTTCTTGTTTTCAACTTCACACTATATTTTTTATTTCTTTTGTTCCAAAACTTATACAATTTTGGTTCTCCCAGGTATTGAAGGATCCCAAAGAAAAATAATTTTCTCAAAAATTACACAACCAAAAATTTAGAAAATAAATAAATTGAGATACTTGTGGATGTTTACTCTTCAAAAAGGTGTTTATACTATTTTTGTTTTAAAAAAAAGGGAAAACAATCTAGGAAGACAAAGGTGTATAAAATACGATTCAAATATTTAATTAGTCACATCATAAAAATAATATAAAATATAATTTCCAATAAAAATAGGGAGGATGGTATAAACATGGCAATTTATCCCTACCACTTTCTAAATCAAACATGACATGAAATACTAGGTGGATCTTGGAGTGGTCCGAGAGAGCCAATCTATAGGAAACTTGTTCAATGTGTTGGAGGATCTAATAGGGGCCATAAAAAATTCATGTTATTTTATAGTGGCTCTTTTCCTTGAGAGATGTCTACTTATAGGGCTAGAGATGAACTTGCAAAATAGTGCTCTAACTAATGTTAATATGCTTATTACTTCATTCTATTTAGATCCAAGACCAAATTGTCCTTAAGTGTATGGAGAATGGAAACTCTTGTGTTAAGAGTGATATCCACTTCATGAACCTTGGAGGTTCCTAATAAGTACAAGGATACAAATGGGAGGTTTGTCCATGGATAGCCTATTAGAGTGACATTTTGGTAGCACCATAATAGGTTGTATTGTACTTAGCATTCTACAAAGAGTATCCATTGAAACGACTTTCCTTATTAAAACATCTCAAATTATTTTCTACGCACTTATTGTCCACCTCTATGTGTCCATTTGTTTGGGGTGATAGGTTGTGTTCATTTTCAATTGGGAACCATGTAGTTTAAACAAGTTATGTTTGAATTTTTTAGTGAAGATAAAATCATAGTATGTCACAATCGAATTAGGAATTCCATGTAATTTAAAAATATGATCCATGGAAACTTAGGCAATTATGAATGGCTTAAAAGGGCATTCTAAGGCACAAAAGTGGGAATATTTGGAAAGGTGGTTAACAACCACTATGATGACAAATTTTTTTCCTACTTTAAGAAGTCCAAAGGAAAAATACAAGGAATGGTCAACCTAGATTGTTACAAAGATCAGTAGAGGCTGCAATGCCCAATGTGTGTTCACCATTTCACCCTTGTTCCTTTGGCATGTGTCACTTTGATGTACATATGTCATTTTTTGGCACGGAATCAGAGCGCACAAGTGCGGAACCCCAAGCGGCGAAAGGGTCAAAGACAAGAACAAAGGACTGGTCGCAAAGCCGAGATATGCAGAAGTAATTGGTTAAGTTAGTTAGCGATGGGCCATTAGTACCATTTGTAACGGCCAAGTGAGCCTATAAGTAGAAGTAAGATTGTAATCCTAAGCAAGGAAGGAATCAATCTAGAAGACATCTAGAAAGAAGAATCTTTTTTGTGATTGTAAGCCTAAGGGCACTTTATTTGGCACTGAACTGCGCATTATGAGATGATATCTTTGCATTAATCTATGTTTTCTCTTTTGGATCAATCTATGGAAGTATTTATCTGGTTTTGATCTGTTAGATAGTAGTTCTGCAATGTTCGGAATGATTAACACGCATCTCTGTCTTTTTGTTTATCGCAATATTTGATAGATGCCTTCGCGACCATGTTATGTACTGTAGACTCATCAAACATGCTTTTTTAATTTGTCTGATTCGTTAATTATGGGATGGTAATGCAGTTAAGGGTTAATAGGATGATAATATGACGCAAATGAAAATCTCTGGCTTGTGTTGAGATTGAGAACGAAATAGTGCATGTCTTCTCACAACTGCGGAAACTTGGTTCCTGCAGCCCCCCTTAGACATCTCAGGTGAGACTTCACTCACTCTGCGGGTGTTGCTGGAAAGGGTAAAACCTTTTTGGGCTGATGCTTAAGGGTGTTTGGTCGATCTTTGTTGACAGCAATGTGAAGTGAACCCCTATCGACAGAATTGTGTCAACATCATTCTTCATGCCATACCAAAAAAATGAATTATTAACATGTTCATATATTTTCTCAAAACCATAGTGACCTACAATGGGAGAGGAATGCAATTTTGCTAACACCCACAATCCTAAAGCAAAATTTGCACCAAAATATACACACTACCTTAAGGTTTGTGCCATTGAGTATAGATTTTAAGGGGGTTTGGATCCTTCTATATCTATTGAAGGAGTTGAATGTTCTTAACATTATCCAACCATCACTGGAAAACCTCTACAATCAGATTCAAGCACTCGTAAGGATAAGTAAAATAGGGACCCTTCCTCCTCATATTTTTGAGACAAGGAATCTTGTAGATGATCTCATAATCATAGCCTAACATCTTCGTGACCCACTTCTTCTACACCAGTGAAGACAAGCATTGTTCCAAAATGTAATTCAAGCTACGATGGTCTATCTTCAAGATCTAAAAACATCACCCAAATAGGTAAGGACGCCACACATATACTACATTAAGGATGGCCATCATTTCTTTCTCATAGGTATACTTTCCCAACTTTCTATCACGTCATTTGTATTGGTGAATGCCAATGGGAACCCCTTTTACATCAACGCTTTCCCAATATCTTTTCTTGATACATCACATTCTGAGATGAAATTCTTAGTGAATTTTATCATGGTTAACACCATAGTAGTACACGTAGCTTCCTTTAAGGAATGGAAGGCATGTTGAGCTACATCATCCCATACAATGGCATTATTTTTTTAGAAAGGATGTTAATGGGGATGCAATTCTACCATATTTATCAAATTTCTTGTAGTAGCCAGTAAGGCCAAGAAAACCATGCATCTTTTGCATGTCTTAGGCGAGGCCACAAGGGATTCACCTTGTTGACCAATATCTTATCATGTTCATTCATAAAGGGGGGGGTTAATTATTAAAAATAAGGTCAATATATTGTAGGTATTGGGGGTTGGGAAGTAGGGTACGGGGGTTTTATAGGTATTTGGGGGGTATAGAAAGGGGTATATAGTAAAAATAGGGTTTTTTTAATTGGAAATATGTATTGAGATGGGGGCTCAACAAAAGGATTTTGGTAGGTATTTATCAATATCTAGTGAAATTAGGGGTTTTCTTTAATATCCCATGAATGAAGGAACTATGGCATATTTTCATTGAGTGAAGACCCTGTGGGTGAGGCCAACCATTAATTGCCTCAATTTTCTTAGGGTCAAACCATACTCCTTCCTAACTTACAATATGACCCAAGAATTCTTCAGAAGTATCAAAAGAAAATTTGGAACATTTGATGAACAAGTGGTTGTTATGAGATAACCGTAAGGCAAGATCTGTGATATACCTAGTAGATTCTTTACACTACTGAAGCCACGGGTACTCAAATGCATGTATAAATTTTCCTTTAACATAGAATACGAATTTCTTTCCATTGGTTTGACATTTCATTAATTTAACAGCAGAACTAAATGTAAATATAACAATGCATTAACCAAATATAATCATTATAATTTTTGCAAGTATTTATACCATGAATGCATTCATACCATGCTAGTAAATCCATGCATAGAATCGTTCCCATTAACAATAATTTAATAAACACGTTACATAAAATATATTCCATGTCATTCAAACGCATTGGGCACTTATCTTTATAAATTTCCTCCAACCAACTACAAGTGAAGGACATTCTTCTTGGCCGTAGTAACTCTGTCAAGCTACCTCTTTATTTTAAAGATGTCACCCCCAAACTAGGGCTATAAATACACAAGGGATGAAATACTACCTTTTCCTCCTCAATACATAGCCACACTCATCACAGAGTGCTCCTCACCCAAGGGCACCTATACTCTACCCAAGTGATGCAATTAAACCCATCCACAATTGAACCCAACCTCTCATTCATTCCCCATCAACCTACACAACACCAGGGAAGGTACCCCCTTCTCCACTTTGTGGTCCCTCAATATATCCCCTTCCCCCTTCTGGTACTCCGATACAATCCAGTTAAGAAGTCTCTATGACGAGGCTCCAAGGATGTCACATTACAGGCCAATTTCCCTAGTCTTTGGCATATGTTTATCAAGGTAGCTAGGTTGTTTCTTATCAAGGTGGGCTTGAGTGGTAGATTATGGGAAATTGGTCTTCCTTTGGATTACCAACAAGAACTACAATATCCTGGATGTTGTAATGAATGAATCCTGAATGAGTGAGTTTCTAACATAATATGTGCATGGTTTTATCTTAACACGTGGCTTCCCTAAAAGAGGCCACTTTTCCCCTCTTGATATCCAATTAAGATAATTAACCCATGATTAATTAAAGTGACCCTCATAACCATGTTTAAGGTACTTTGGATCAAAAAATTTAATGAAGGCTAAGGCATAGTTAAATTCCACTACAGTCATCACCCCTTAGCCCCTCTTACTTCCCCCACTTGTGGATCCATAGCCCCCATCTCTTCTTCATCCTTCTTCACTTACAGTTGTTAGGGATTTTTATATTATCAAGTATGTACAAAATTTACAATATCCATGGCATGATCTCCTGGCATGGTCTCATGGACCATATAATTCTAGCATATACCCTTTGCATAATTACATCACATTTACATCTTGGGGTCAAAAACAGGGTGTTACATGATCCACATGTGTATCCCGTGTTTTGTTGTAGATCAAAATATCGTCGAAGAAGACAAGCACAAAGTTGTGCAGATTGGGCCTCAAGAGCTTCTTCATGAGGTTTTGAAAAGTGGAGGGAGCATTGAAAAGACCTATAGGAATCACCATAAAGTCATAATTGTATTCATGGGTATGGAATGCATCCTTAGGAATATCTACTTCCTTTATTTGAATTTGGTGATAACTATAAGGGAAGCCAAGTTTAGGAAAGAACTATGCATTGTAAATCTCTTTGGGATTTCATCAATGACAGGAATCGGAAATTTATCTTTGATCATTGGTTTATTAAGAGCGTGGAAATCTAGACACATGCAACAGTTTCCTTCTTTATTCAAAACCATGGAAACTAGAGAGGAGTAGGGGGCACTACTAGGATGTATCACCCCTACCTCTAACAAATCCTTAACTATCTTTTCAATTTCATTTTTTCTGCAAAATGATGTTTATAACGATGCGCATTGGGTGATTCATTTCCTGAAATTAGTGGGATTCCATGATCATGCTCATTATGTGATGGGGTAGTGTGTGGGGTGTTTCAAATCCCTAATGATGTTTTTCTAAAACCATTTAAAAATCATGATAAATTTCTTATGGGGATTTATCCGTAACTTGCATGGCATTTAATTGGGCAATAATTCTTGAGTGGCACTGCTTCAGGAGATTTTCCATATGGTGAGTGCTGATGATTTCAAGTGAACATGCTTGGAGACCCCTGAGAATGTATCAATTTCTCTCCTTGATGAATTATATGCCCCATCCCTCAAATCCATGGTAATAGGGCCCAATGTTCACAACCATTATACTCCAAAAACTATGTCATGATCTATCAATTCAATGGAAAGCATGTTAGGTTTCATGGATTTTAATCCCCCATTTAGATTTTCACATTCTCACACTTACACCACATTGTATAGTACCACCATTGGCTATCATGATTTGAAAAATGTGCACTGCATGGAAATAACAATGTGTTTATCCTACCATTCTACGATGCATGAAATTATGGGTATTATCGTTGTTTATTAAGGCAATTACTATTTCATGTGCTTGAAATATCCTACAAATTCAAGGTCTGGGAGTTATAATTTATGACAAATAATGGAGGGAAATTTTGGGTTCCTCGCAAGATATCTTGTGAGAGGCTACTTCATCAAGAGGGGATCTAATCTCCATTAGAGAAAACTCAATCATGTATTCACCTAAAATTTCCTATAATGTGCCAAAGGGAAATATCTATAAAAAAAATCATTTATGTTCCTTACATTTTTGCCCTTAGAAAAAAAATTCATCATAATTATAGAAGAGGCCCAGACATTGATGTTCTACCACCTCTCTCGCAACCAATTTGCGGACCTAAAGGGGATAAGAAGGATGAGTCGCAAAGGAAGGATGTGGTTGTTGAAAAAAAATGTGGCATTTAGTATGGGTAGTGATCACCACCTATGCCTTCTTAGTTATCTTAGAGGCCTCCTGTTAAAAAACAGGATCGTTGAGCAATAACAATAAACAAGATGCAAATATAAATCGCATAAAACACATTACAAGAGAGACACCAATATAACGTGGTTCACCCAAGATGGGCTACGTCCACACAAAAATTTCCAGTCCTTATTATTATACCATCCAACAAATGAAGGGATACAACCTACAGCACATCTGCTGCAACTTCCTCTTCACTCTCTCACAATCTCTCTCACACAATGATATAGATCTTTACATTACTACAATACTCGGCCGTATTACAATGTCTTCCTTTTAAAGATCAATTACCATGGGAAAATACTATGGAACACCCAATACCATGGGCCCATAAATCACTCATTATTGACCAAGTCATGACTATGAAATTACAACATTTTACAAGGCATTTTTTTTCTGAAATTTTCGCTATGGGGGAGCTACCCCCTAACCCCCTCCATGGTGGGGATCCCAAACTAGTCGTAGCCCCCCTGGACCCCCTATGGTCACTATTTTGGGGGGGGAACCCCCCCCCCCATCATGGGTTGGGATCCAAACACAGCTGAAACACAACCTTTGAATAAGGAAAATCAAGCTCCACAACCAACAATCTCCCACTTGGAGACTGATCACAGCAACGCCACTACTGCTACACTTGTTGGACTATGCTTTGAACCTTGGATCTGAAAAATTTATCATATTCACCTTCATGCTTGAATGCCAACAGAAATCGAGCAGGAACTCAGTTTCTCTCTGGTTACTACTTTTTCAACATGTCTACAGGATTCTGACTAGTGTGTATCTTTTCCAGCTTCAACAGTTCATCTTACATTACAGATTGTATGAAATGGTACTTGTGTTGTATATGTTTATTATTAGAATGGAAGGATGAGTTCTTTGCAAGATGAATGGCACTCTAGTTGTAAATGTACAACCTACTATTCTCCTGCTTCTTACCCAATTCCTCCATGAACCTCTATAACCAAATCATATCTTTACTAGCCTCTGTAGCAGCAACATACTCTGCTTCCGTTGTTGAAAGTGAAACAACATTTTGTATTTTCGAAATCCAAATTACTGTTGTTCCACCTACAGTAAATACATACCCTGTGGTGCTCCTCCTTCTATCTTTATCACCTGTCATATCTGCATCAACATATCCCTGTAGAATAGTGTCTGAACCTCCAAAACATAATGCATGAGTGGTAGTACCTCTCAAATACCTGAGAATCCATTGTACTTCCTTCCAATGTTCTTTACCTGGATTGTTTATATGCATGCTCACAACTCCCACTGTGTGTGCAATATCTGGTCTTGTGCACACCATGGCATACATCAAGTTGCCAACTGTTGATGAATAGGGAACCCTAGACATGTAATTTATCTCTTCCTGTGTCTTGGGAAACATCTCCTTACTTAGTTTGAAATGGATGGACAAAGGTGTACTAACTGGTTTTTCATTCTGCATTCTAAACCTCTCCAACACCTTTCATATGTACTCACCCTGAGACAATGTCAATTTGCGATTTTTTCTATCTCTTGTTATTCTCATACCAAGGATTTTCTTTGCAGCACCCAAATCCTTCATCGCAAATGAATTAGCTAACTTCCATTTGAATAAATTTATATCCTACATGTTAGGCCCTGCAACAAGCATGTCATCCACATACAATAACAAGATAATATATCTTCCAGTATCTAGCCTCTTGAAATAAACATAGTGGTCAAAATGACATCTACTATAACCTTGTTCTGTCATAAACGTGTCAAATTTCATATACCACTGCCTTGGAGCTTGCTTTAGGCCATACAAACTCTTCTTCAACCTGCATACCAAATTCTCGTTCCCTTTTACCTCATACCCCTTTGGTTGTTGCATATAAATCTCTTCCTCCAAATCCCCATGAAGAAAAGTTGTTTTTACATCTAATTGTTCAAGATGCAAATCTTCTACCGCCACTAGACTTAAAATAGTTCTAATTGAAGGCATTCTAACAACAGGAGAAAATATTTCATCAAAATCTATACATTTCTTCTATGCAAACCCCTTTACAACAAGTCTGGCCTTGTACCGCTTCTTTCTTCCATCTTCGTCCTTCAACCTGTAAACCCATTTATTCTGCAATGTTCTTTTACCAACAGGAAACTGAACCAAATCCCAAGTCTGGCTTCTTACCAATGATTCCATCTCCTCATTCATGTCTTGCTCCCACTTCTTTCAAGTTTCCACCTGCATTGCTTCTTCATAACATTCTAGTTCACCAGAATCAGTCATCAATAAATAATACAGTGAAGGAGATAATCGTTCAGGGGGTCTACTTAACCTGGTAGATCTTCTAGCATTTGCAAGAGTTTGAGGTACCTGCCATTGTTCTTGATTTTTCGGCACCTTTGGAACTTCATTTTTTTTATTTCATCAAGCACTGTGTACTCTATGTTTTCATTTTCATGTTTCTTTCCCTGCGACTGATCTTTATACATGACCTTTTCATTGAATACCACATATCTACTCCTAATGATTTTGTTATTTTCGTAATCCCATAAGCGATAACCAAAATCATCAACCATGTATCCAATAAAGGTACATTTCTTGGATTTAGCCTCAAGCATTGTTCTATTTTCTTTATAAATATGGACAAATGCTTCACAACCAAAGGTTCTCAAAAAAGAGTAGTTTTCCTTTTTACATGTCCATTCATTCTCTGGAATACCACCATCCAAATCACTTGAAGGCCCTCTATTTAGTAAGTAAACAGCAGTATCTACAGCATCTACCCAAAACTGTAAGGGCAACCCTGCATGCAATCTCATACACCTTGCACACTCCATGATTGTTCTGTTCATCCTTTCTGACACGCCATTTTCTTGTGGTATTCCTGGGACTGTCTTTTCTCTACGAATCTCATGGTATGAACAGTAACTATCAAACTCCTTGTCGTAGTATTCACCTCCATTATTAGATATGAGACACTTTAACATTTTTCATGTCTCATTATCAACCAAAGCTTTCCATTTCTTAAAAGTAGCAAACACATCAAATTTATGTATAATGCAATAAACCCAAGTTTGTATAGTTGCATCATCAATAAAAGTAACATAATAATGAGAAACGCCAAAAGATTGTATCTGAGCCGGTCCCCATGAATTTGTATGTACAAGCTCTAACTTTTCACTCTTCTTCTATTTCCCAACCCTAAGAAAACTGACTCTCTTTTGTTTTCCATAAACATAGTTCTGGCATAATTCCAAACTTACATGCTTCAGATCTAGCAGCAACTTCCTTGAGTGGAGAATCTACATCCCCTTCTCACTCATGTGACCATCCTATGATGCCACAATGTTGTATATGTTCCTTTGGAAGCTAAAGAGATAGAACAGTCAGTATTATGAGGAAATAAATACAACGTACCTATCCTATCTCCTTTTGCTATCACCATTGATCATTCGTGATCTTCCACCACGTTTTTCCAAACATAGATAATCAACCACCATCTCCCAACTTCCCTGTTGAGATCAGATTTCTTTTCATAGCAAGAATATGCCTTCCATATTTTAGTAACCATTCACCATTCTTTAACTTTATACGTACCTTACCCATTCCAACAATTTTACATGGTTCATCATCATCCAATAAAACATGTCCAAAATCGCCTGGAACATAATCATGAAAGAATTTCCTATGGGGTGTAGCATGACATGAAGCCCCTGAATCTACTACCTAGTAATCACTAGTATTATCTAATGCAATAATCAAAGCATCCTGTGACACATCATCTGCTACATTTATTTCATGAGTAGTCTCATGCTGTCCATCTGCTTTCTTCTTTAGAGATCTGCAGTCTTTCTTCAGATGTCCTTTCTTTCCACAATTCCAGCACTCTAACTTTCCCAATCTGGACTTGGATCTATCCCTCCTGGACTTGTTGCGATTGCCTAGGCTCTTCCCTCTCTCCCTTTGTCTTCCCCTACTCTCCATGGTCAATGCATTACCTGATGTGTCACTTGCGCTTTTCCTTCGCATTTCCTCGCTAAGAATAATACCAAAAACATCATCAAATTTCAAAGTGTTTGAACCAAAAACAGAGTTACTTACATCCATGACCAAGTTGTTCCATCTTTTTGGCAATGAACACAAGATTAGAAGATCCCTAACCTCATCATCAAAAATGACTTTTACAGAACTTAGCTGATTTGTAATCGTATTAAATTCATTTAAATGATCAGCAACAGATCCACCTCCTCACATCTTCATATTAAATAAAAACTTCATTAGAAATACCTTGTTGGAGGACGAGGATTTTTCATACAGCTTACCCAATGCGCTCATCAGAGCCTCTGTTGTCTTTTCTTTTGAAATATTGAAAGCCACCAACGAAGCCAGGAACAGCCGTATTGTTCCCAGTGCCTTTCTATCAAGAACCTCCCATTCTTCCTCCTTCATAGTCGTCGATTGTTTTGCTTTTCCTCCCAATGGTAGGAATAGATCCTTCTGATACAGATAGTTCTCCATTTGCATCTTCCATAATTGGTAGTTTTGTCCGTTAAATATCTTGACCTTAAACTTTCTTTCTTCCTCCATTTCTATCATTCGAACCGAAAACCCTTCTTTCCTGCGAGTTTATCTTCCAAATCGACCTTTGGCTCTGATACCAATTGTTAGAAAAACATGATCGCAGAGCAATAACAATAAACAAGATACAAATATAAATCACATAAAACACATTACAAGAGAGACACCAATATAACGTGGTTCACCCAAGATGGGCTACGTCCACACAGAAATTTCCAATCCTTGTTATTATACCATCCAACAAATGAAGGGATACAACCTGCAGCACATTCGCTGCAACTTCCTCTTCACTCTCTCAAAGTCTCTCTCACACAATCATAGAGATCTTTACAATGCTACAATATTGAGCCGTATTACAATGTCTTCCTTTTAAAAAGTGATTACCATGGGAAAATACTATGGAACACCCAATACCATGGGCCCATAAATCACCCATTATTGACCAAGTCATGACTATTAAATTACAACATTTTACAAGGCATTTTTTCTGAAATTTTCGCTACAGGGGCCCTGCCCCCCGAACCCTTTCCAAGGGGCAGCTCCTAAACTAGTCATCGCCCCCCTGGACACCCCATGGTGACTATTTTGAAGGGAAAGCCCCCCCAAACCCCCTCGTCATGGACTGGGATCCAGACACAGCTGAAAAATGACCTCTAAATAAGGAAGATTAGGCTCCACAACCAACACATCCAACCAAGTAGTTGGGTTATACATCTCAACTTGTGCTTCGATCTCCTCCTTGGGACCACTATATAACATTTTTAGAAAATGCATCAATCATACCTTTTATTTTGATTTTCAATCTCTCAAAGGAAGCAATAAAGTCTTCCATTATGCTCGTTTAGCACAACTTGGTCAACATCCACAAAAAAATAGTTTTAGTTTCAAATTGAGCATAGATGGCCTTCATAGTTGGTTCCGAAAAATGTACCCTTGGTATGCTTTCTTATGCCATTGCACCATTGCAAATGCTCCTTGTCTAGATATAACACACCCACTCAGAGTTTTAGTTGTCCATCATCAATACCCATGAGGAAAAAGTAATGTTCCATCTAATCCACCCATCCTATTCAATCGGAGCCATTGAAATTATTTAAATGTGCATCATATGGAGTTGAGTACCATGAAAGGATGCTCAGTGTGATGACCTTTCTTTATTGAATAGTCCCCATTATCAATCGACCCCGGCCTATCATTCCAAATTTCCAATTGATTATTGATGGTGGTTTGGGAGGACATTTTATTGTTGACATCAGTTTGGAATGTGGACATGTTGTCCCTTATTTGATCATGTTTTTCAATGAGTACATGTATCTTTCCTTTTAGATTGGTTATCATGGTATCCATCCTAGTGGCAATCATGGGACCAATAGGTTCCACTATAAGCATTATTGATGAGCTACACCAATGTGATCAATGTCACAGAAGGATTATTTTATGATAGGTCACCTACTATGGTCCAAGTAGGCCTTATATCACTTTTGGACTTGTTTTTAAACTTATTATCGAAAGATTATTGTACTAGTGAAATTTGCAAATAATAGATTGTCCAAGTTCTATAGGAATTTGTTTCCTGAGCTACAAAGGTTTGGCTAAGGTCTTAAGAGTAACAGAATGCCAAGTGTTATATCTCTTTAGTATACCTTAGGGTTTCCAACAATAGTACTCGACCAATATTTCATAGTCATATGGAATATCAATTGTACCCTTAATTGTACTACCTAATTCCCTATTAGGTAATGATCTCCCAAAGTGTTTAGCTCGGTGTACTATAGCGACAAATGGTCAAATGATTTTGTATGGTGGTTTCAAGTAGACCTCAAGGGATTCTTATATACCTTAGGGTACATGGAAGATTGAATTAATAAACAAATTCTATCTAATGCAGTATTACTCACCAAGTACCTACATAAGTGTACAAGGGCATCCAACCTAGTCACCCTACTTGTATTCCCTATGTTCTACAGATTTCCATATTGTAAAGGTTGAAACATAGATTTGACCTAATAAATCTATGAAATTAAGGTGCATGATGGCACATGAAAGTGCTCTAATTCCAGTTGTAGTGTACTTATATAGCAGATACAGAATTTATGAAAAATTCAAATTGCAAAAAATAAAAGAGAGAAACAAGAGTATAGTAACTGTAGAAATAAAACCCTTTATTGAATATACAAAAGGTGAGAAATTTTCACCTGCCTTTTCAACAGGGAAACCTCCAAAATGAACAACACTCCAATATAATAATAACCCTTGACAAAGTATTACGTAAGGTTCCTACATCTATAAATATTTTCTCACTACCCAAACCCTAACCACTAGTGGTCCCAACGTTAATGATTGCCAACTACCTAGTGCGCCTTACTCCTTAAGGATGACCCTTGTACATTAATTAAACACACAAGAACTACCTAGTAATCCTTATTCAAAAGGGATGTCCCCATACATTCATTAGTGAACTCCTAAGTACCCCTAACTAGGGAGGTTAAGGTAGGACCTTAACAATTGAGCTTCTTTTCGTTGTCATAATCTCCATTTTTCTTATTCATGCTTCTACTATTAGTGACTTGCTATGTTATTTGAGCCACTCTGGATCTTCCATTGTTATGGAGACCACATATTTTATTTTTACTTTATTTTCCCCATTCTTGGTTGTATAGTTTAAATTTACCTTATTTTGTATTCCTCCTTTCAGTAAACCATTCCCACGATTGAATACAATCAAGACCAACAAACATTCTAAAGTTCCCTGATTCATTTTTATAGCCAACTAGCTTAGATCTATCTTAACCCCTGATTTATCAAGTGTCAAGAGGGATCAAATCTCTCGAGGTGAAAACCTCAACATATTTAAAGTCATTGATGGTGCAAAAACTTGAAGTTTGAAGCTCAAGGGATTTGATCCCTCTTGGTGCTAGATAGATCTAAATTTAAAATAGAGCAAAGTTGTAGTCACGGTTGGACTTGTTAAAAATTATGTTTTCAATCAAAAAGTGAAATAAAATGGCATATATGTTAATATAATATATTGCACTTTAACAATAATGTTGGATTTTGTACAACTTTGGAAGATATTATTCATTATATTTTATTGTACTTTCATTGTACCTGTTTATACCTCCTAAGGGAGAAGAACCTTATGTAATCAATTATGTAAACACATGAAATAATCAATGTAATCCTTGGGGTGCAAAAGGAATTAATAAAAAGATTAAAAATAAAATATTTATTGCCCCCAAGACAAGTCGGCCCCATAAGGGATTTTCTGGTTTCAGCACTTGTATAAATATGAGGTTAGTGCTCCTCATTTATTCATTCTCACACTTGAGAGTGGCGCATCACTTGGGAGAGGAGAATTTCGCATCACCTAAAGGAGAAGGCTGATTTCTAGGGTTTCTATTTGTGGAAAACATTTCCACACTTTCTACTTTCTCATTTGTACTTTGATCTCAGAATTATCATCTCTCTGTGAAGGTTGCTGGGTTTTCTCCCATTTGGGTATCCCAGGGTAAACTCTGTGTTGTTGTTTTGTGCTTTGTCTTACTTCTAGTGATCTTGGTAATGCATTTATGTTTTATGATATGAATGTATGAAATTTAACATGGTATTAGAGCCATTCTAGAAGAAGCCATTGCCAAAGCATTGTCAGAACCCTGCCGGAATTAGGGTTTCATCTTGTGAAGTCTTCACCCATTATTTTGAAGAAAAAGCGCCATAGGAATTTCGTTTTTGGATAAACTAATCCATTGGTGAAGACGGAATTCAATTCTGAGAACTTTTATTTTTGACCTAGCTCCTGCTAGGGTTTCTGATCCAAATCCGCAAATCAAGATGATTGGGATGAAGGTTGAAGATCGGTTGGAAGGAGCCTCCAACTTTATCACCTGGAAATCTAGGGTTCTCCTACTCCTAGAAGAAAATGATCTTCTACTATATGTAAATGAGAAGGTCCCCGAACCAGAAGCTGAAGAAGATAAATCTCGATGGAGGAAGAATGATGCTAAAGCAAGAAGGATTTTTGTGGATTCCGTGAGAGATCATTTGGTTCCTCAGATCTCAGGTAAGAAGAATGCTAGGAAGATGTTCAAGACCATTATGAAGTTGTTTGAACACACTAGTCTAAATGTATTCGTGACTTTGAGAAACCAACTCTCAAATATGAAGATAGCGAAGTCGGAATCCATTTCCTCATACTTTATGAGGATCGCAGAACTCAGAGATAAGCTCAGCACCAATGGATATCCTATTGGTGATAAGGAACTTGTTCTTCACACCTTAAATGGTCTTCCACCATCATGGGAGTCCTTTATCCAAAGCATAAGTGGTAGATCCAAACTACCAAAGTTTGACAAACTTTGGGAAGATTGCTCTCAGGAGGAGACAAGGATCGCAGCATGTCAAAGACTCCATGTTCATGACACTCAACCTGAGGAGAACCAAGCTTTTGTTTCTCATGCCATGAAGGGTAAGGGAAAAGGTAGGAAGTTTCATAAACACAAGCACCAAGATCGGAGACCAAGTCCTCGCCCAAATCAAAAGGAGAAGAAGGACATATCTCAAGTTCAATGATATAGGTGCAGAAAATATGGACAATACGCAAATAGTTGTCGAAGTTCAAGTAAAAGGAAGCATAAAGCCTCAACTGTTGATGTAGAAGAGGATCATCATCGCAAGAAGCAAAGGGATGATGATCGTTCGGATTTCCTCTTCTAGAAGATCTAGAATGCAAGAACTTAGATCTCTTATGTTCCCACAAGAAGGCAGTGGGGGCCCACACACCAAAACAATAAGCGATAAGTATTTTGTTTTCTTGCTTACATAGATCTGTTGTTATCTTATATGTTTTTTTTATATATGCATATCTAATGTGTTGAGCAATTGATATAGTTTACCCTGTTATATTATGCATATGAGCTACACAACATTTCATGAAGTTAGTCTAGATGATATCTCCCTCCTACATGCTTAGGGTAGTGCACACTCTTGATGGCATGTTCTAGTGAAGATAACAGACATCTAGATACTTCCCAAAAGTGTTTGATAGACACGTTCATGATTGTTCTGATAAAGTATTAGCTAAGATGCATGTGTAAACTATTTGCTTTTCATTTTATTATAAAATGTCACTGATCATAAGTCGGGATTTGACTTGTAGGGAAAAGACCATGTGATTTGTCCTACAAGAGAAAACTTGTTCCGATGGACATATGAATCCTGTTGATGTTCAGCAAGAAGCCTCCTGGAATATAACTCCCAGCCTAGAAGAATGACCTCGGAGGAAGCTTTCACAGAAGTGAAATCAGAAGTAAGCCACCTTCAGATATTTGGTTGTCCAATCTTTATAAATGTTCCCAAGTTGGAACCTTCGGGAAAGAAGGGAACCTTTGTGGGATACAGTGAGTCTTCAAAGACTTACAGAATCTACATCCCAGGGTCTAGACAGATGGAAGTCAGTAGGGATGTGACCTTTGAAGAAGAATTAGCTGTCAGGAAAGGCAAAGGATCAGACATCGAGATCGATAATAAAATGATAGAACCAAAGAAGATGAGATCATCTCCCCCTCTAGTTCAAGAGGGAGTTAGCAGAAAATGATGAACCTATCGATTCCATTGATCCAGTTAATTTCCCCGGAAATGTTGCAGTAGGTCGGAAAAGACCTAGATGTGCACAACAGACTTAGCATGGAGCATATGGGAA
Organism: Larix kaempferi; assembly: GCA_027924585.1. Classification (NCBI taxonomy): domain Eukaryota; kingdom Viridiplantae; phylum Streptophyta; class Pinopsida; order Pinales; family Pinaceae; genus Larix; species Larix kaempferi. The sequence goes on along the minus strand of BSBM01000101.1, from coordinate 3,487,308 downwards.
ATACAAGGCCAGATTTGTTGCCAGAAGATTCTCTCAGAAAGAAAGAGTTGATTATGATGATACATTTGCTCCTGTGGCTCAAGATACTCCCATCAGATCGATCATTACTATTGCTTCAACTATGAGATGGAAGGTGCATCAGAATGATGCAGACCCCAACCTTTGCTTCAAGGTTGCAGATGATGAGCCACTGATTTTTGTATTGTATGTTGATGACTTGTTTCTCACAAGAAATGAGAAACTCATTGTATGGTGTAAGAAGAATCTCGCCTCTGAGTTTGAAATGAAAGATCTTGGATTGATGCATTACTTCTTGGGATTAAAAGTATGGCAGAGGCAGAAAGAGATTTTCCTAGGACAAGGAAAATACACCATTGAAATATTGAAGAGATTTGGAATGTTGGATTGCAAGTCCATGGATACTACGATGGATGTGAATTGGAAGAAGTCGAGAGATTCTACTTCAGATTCTAATTTGTTTGATCCCACCATTTATCGCCAGTTGATTGGGTCATTGATGTATCTGACCAACACCAAGACCAGATATATGTTTTGCTGTGAATTTCCTCAGTCAATTCATGTGCGAACCGAGGCAGATTCACTGGATTGCTGCAAAACATGTGCTCAGATACTTACGTGGCACTGTGGGATGTGGATTGAAGTATGCTTCAGATGGTGACCTAATATTACAGGGTTTATAGACTCAGATTGGGCCAGATGTGTTGCAGATCAGAAGAGTACTTCTGGATGTTGCTTCAGTTTGAGTTCTGCAGTTATTTCCTGGTGCAGCAGGAAGCAGAACTCGGTAGCACTCAATACTGCAGAGGCCGAGTACATGGTTGCTGGCACAGCAACTCGAGAAGCCGACCATGATTCACTGTGATAACCAGAGCTATGTGCAGATGTCAGTGAATCCTGTATTTCACGACAGGCCGAAGCATATCGAGATTCAATATCACTTCATTCGTGATATGGTGTAGAAAGGTGCGGTTGATTTACAGTACGTGCCGACAGATGACCAGACTGCAGATGTTCTCACCAAGGCTCTTCCCAGGATGAAGTTCGAATACTTTTGCGAAAGACTTGGAGTTGAAGAGAAAGTATCCCTTCTTGAGAGGGAAATATGACATTGAGATGCTTGCCCTGCTTTTCCCTGGTGCCTTCTGCAGTCCAGTTACTCAGCCAGATATGGGAGAAATCTCATAGGAAGATGAGTAGGACAGTCAATAGTTGGTTGGGCTCACTCAGGCACCTTCTGCAGTCCATTTATTCAGCCAGATATGGGAGAAATCCCATAGGCAGATGAATAGGACAGTTAGCAGTTGGTCGGGTTCACATTGGTGCCTCTGCAGTCCGGTTACTCAGCCATATATGGGAGAAATCCCATAAGCAGATGAGTAGGACAGTCAGCAGTTGGTTGTGTGGTTGCACAGGTGCCTCTACAGTCTAGATACTCAGCCAGATATGGGAGAAATCCCATAGGCAGAAGAGTAGGACAGTCAGTAGATGGTCATGCCCTTTTTCTCATCTGAGATCTCAGCCAGGTATGGGAGGACCCCATTGATAGATGAGACAGACAGGTAGCAAATTGTATAGCAGAGATGGCACAGCTGATTATCTCAGATATCCAGGATTGAGTGATTCTCCTGGATCCAGGATCAAGTGATTCTCCTGGACTCACCGAAGGACTGTCGAGGATGTCACAAATATTCAGGATTGAGCGATTCTCCTAAAATCCAGGATCGAGTGATTCTCCTGAACTCACCAAAGGACTGGTGAAGATGATACACTGAGACTGTGTGGACAACCTTCAGTATGCATAGAGATGATGGAGACAGAGTAGAGTACAAGATGAAACCTAGATGATCGTGATGCTGATGAAGACCGAAGAATACCTTCCTCGTTGAGAGGGAGTGTTGTATTTTGTACAACTTCGGAAGATATTATTCATTATATTTTATTGTACTTTCATTGTACTTGTTTATACCTTCTAAGGGAGAAGAACCTTATGTAATCAATTATGTAAACACATGAAAGAATCAATGTAAGCCTTGGGGTGCAAAAGGAATTAATAAAAAGATTAAAAATAAAATATTTATTGCCCCCAAGACAAGTCGGCCCCATAAGGGATTTTCTAGTTTCAGCACTTGTATAAATATGAGGTTAGTGCTCCCCATTTGTTCATTCTCACACTTGAGAGTGGTGCATCACTTGGGAGAGGAGAATTTCGCATCACCTAAAGGAGAAGGCTGATTTCTAGGGTTTCTATTTGTGGAAAACATTTCCACACTTTCTACTTTCTCATTTGTACTCTTCTCTCAAAATTATCATCTCTCTGCGAAGGGTGCTGGGTTTTCTCCCATTTGGGTTTCCCAGAGTAAACTCTATGTTGTTGTTTTGTGCTTTGTCTTACTTCTAGTGATCTTGGTAATGCATTTATGTTTTATGCTATGAATGTATGAAATTTAACAAATAATATATATATAAACCGACAATAAATTGCAACAAGGTTTGGGGCTACTTCCTTAAAGTGAGACAAGGGAATCCCAATACCTATGGTGCTGGAGTAATTCTATATTTGAATGTCTCGCTACTTCAAGATAAAATGTGGAACGGGCATTGGCACTAATAATGAAGCCAAAATTTACACCCTATGGATGCTTCTAAAATTCACTTTTGAAAAAGGAACAAGGGAGCTACAAGTATTTGGAAATTCAAAACTCTTAATTGATTGGTGCAATGATCTTTTTGTAAGTACAAATCTTGTATTGAATAAAATGCTTGGCAAAATCAATGAAGCAATGTATGGCTTTGAAAACATCACTTCGAGCATATATACAGGAAATTTAATGTCAAATTTGATTCTTTGTCAAAGGAAGCTCTATCCTTATCTGAAGGAACCTTACTGGTGCAAGAGTTAGGGACAAAGTGGTGCAAACTGAATTTGTATCTTCTATTATGTGATATCCGTTTCTAAAACATTTTGTTTGGTGGCATAATAGGCAATGCCTCGCTCTTTTGTTGTTACAGGTTTGTATATTCGGATGGTTTGTTGTTTGTTTTGTTTAGCTAGACGAACAAAGCATCTAAGGCTCGTACATGTATATTTTGATTTCTACCTAAAATAACAAATATGCAGTTTTTTCTTGGAAATAATCCATTCATATTTAGTGAATTCCATCAAATATAAATCCATCATAACCTCGAATATATTAAGCACCCATATGGATCAAAAAGACATGTAATGAATTTTTATGTACTTAAAATATTTTATGTACTGATATATTTTATATTGTGTAATTTTTTTTAATTCTTATCCTCAACCATTCTTCACTTTTACAGTAGAGATGTCAATTTTTCTTCCATTTTAGTTTACCATGACTACTTTATTTTCTAAAGGTCATCCTTATTGTGTAATTTTTTTTTAATTCTTATCCTCAACCATTTTTCACTTTTACAGTAGAGATGTCAATTTTTCTTCCATTTTAGTTTTTACCCCGACTACTTTATTTTCTAAAGATGTCAATATTTCTTCCATTTTAGTTTTTACCACGACTACTTTATTTTCTAAAGATGTCAATTTTTCTTCCATTTTAGTTTACCATGACTATTTTATTTTCTAGAGGTTATCCTTATTGGGTTGTAAAGTGCATTTCATTTTGTTATCAATATTAAGCCAAACTTGAGAGTTAAAAATATATATAATTGTATTTTCATTAATATTTAATTTATTGTTTTCATTGATTTATGCAACATCTTATATTACATTACACATCTCATTCAACCTGAGTTATAGAATGCACCTCACTTCTTTCAATATAATTATTATAACAGAGTGCAAGTAAAACCAATAAAACAATAAGAAAATTATACATTCAAGAAAGTGAATATTAATAAAGTCATAAAGGTGAATGTTAACAAAGGAAGTGAAAAGAGCAATAAAGGAGAGTGCACACATCTTGCTCATTTACTCACCACTGCACTTAAAACATAAAAACTCTTTATCATCCACGTGTGACACCCTTATCCAGCAATATTGGCAACAATCTTGAAGATGCCTTGAAATAAGCTACATACGTGTTTAGTTTTTATTTAAATGAATGTTGCAATACCATCAAAATTGACTAACAACTTAATTTCCAAGGCTCTTTGTGCATCAAAGGTTCATTAATTTCCAAGGCTCTTTGTGCATCAAAGTTTGAACCTGGGTCATCAACATGACGATGCCTCATCCCACCCACTAGACCACAGCTCGACGAACATGAGGGTGTTCAATTGAAATTGTTTATTGTTTATTTGATTTGTGTATCTATTTCCTTTAATACTATCACAAGACCACAAAATCCAGCGACCTTTGCAGCACATTTATATTGTTACGTAGGCAATCTTAAGGCACATGATCCCTACTAGACAAGGAACCATGGTCCATTCCTCAAAGGATTTGGAAAGAGCGAGTATCATTTAGCAAATCCCCAAGTTCTTTGCCCACAATAAAATAGTTGCATAAAACACTTATTCCGTCAACTTTCTTCTTTCTATGGGATCATGTAGAAAATCTCCAAGTAATTTGCCCACGACAAAATAGTTGCATAAACACTTACTCCCTCAACTTTCTTCTTTCTATGGGACACATCATTTATATCAAGGTTCAAATAATATGAAAGTCATCATAGGAAACTAAGAATGTCATCTTTCTCTAGTGTTTGGTACATGGAGATCTAGTTGTCATTTGGCACTTGTGTCATTTAAGAGTGCCTTGGATTGAAATAGAATCACATTTAAGAAAGAATAGTGGCATTTTCTTTTTAAATAGTCTCAAAATATTGTTATCATGGCCAACCACGTTTGACAATCCAAGCCCAAGTTGGAAATGCTCTTTGGCCCTTCGAGAACCTATGTAGGTGCTTAGAGTATGGGGGTGGGGGCCTCTATAGTGCACCATGTGTACTACCCAAACATCCCAAATCTTGGTTGCCAACACAATCTCAAGTGTCCCACAAGGGTCAAGGAACATGAGCTCCACGATCAGGCCACCATCGGATGATAAAATGCCATGTGGATCACATTGCCTATTTTAAAGGTGGCCAAACAATACAAGAACACGGGGTCACTAATTGTCGAGTAACCTCCCTAAATGACTTGATGACCTGGATCCTACAGCCACAGCAACTCATCTTCAATTTAAGGATGGTTTTGCTTACTGTCCATCCACATCAATGACTATGATTGTCTAGTTCTTGGCCTTGTGCCAATGACTTAGTCACCGCTAGATCACAATGGAGATTTTGTCTTTAATCCCTGCATTGAATTTTGGTTTCATAGGTTTCAATAGGAAAGTTATTTAAGCCACCTTTATCACCCCATGGTGATGCCCTTCTGTTCTTTTTTAAATGCTAGTTGTACATATTATTATAATTAAAATATAAGCATCATTTTTATAAAAGAAAACCATTTACATGTCACCATTGGCTCCTCTGATATGTCTGTTATGTAGGTTCCTCTAATGTCAATGCATTAGTTCCCACCAGTTATCTTAAGGATGTTTCCTATTCATAGAACATCTTTGCACCATCTAACTAGTCAACATCAATTCGCTATGCCTGATTGCCATAGACGTTGAAACAACTCTAATGGGATTAAATAAACAATTTGATAAATCGACTTCTAGTTGCATATTTTTTTGTTTTATGTAATTCAGACATCTTGATGTGCACGGTGCCGGATTTCTGTGCTTTGAATCATCACCATACAGTTAAAAAGGCTCCTAGAAACTATACCATCTTATATATGACTAAGTGATCAGATTTGAAAAATAAGTTCAGTTCAGCGTCTTATATATGACTAAGTAATCAGATCAGAAAAATAAAATCAGTTCAAGAGTAATTTTATTGTTAGAAACAAAGAGTCATTAGTTACGAGTGGATCCATCGCACTAGCAAGGATGTTAGGTATTGTCCATATCAGCCCTGTTTGCTGTTTGATTGTGAGATTCCACATAAAGCCCTTACTTCAATTAGGAAATACCTTTCGGTTGGGTGTTCCAAAAATAGAGTTGTTATTAATGTTGGTTATAGAAGCATTATTCAAAAGTACCTTCGAGAGACTACTCTGGTTGATGTCAATTCTCAAGAAGTTTAGACCAATTAATTCCAAAGAATCTTGGGCTATTTCTACTAATCGGGTTCTACAATGATGACAACCTATCAAGGCTCATTTAATGCACAATCTAACATATTCAAGGGAATGATGTAAATACTGGCTTAAATACCCAACAACAATGCAAGAAGAAAATGAAAAATTTTAATTATAAGTTCAAGAAACAAGGTTGTAATTTTTTATGCTCGAGACTATTTCAGAAATGAATAAGGATCATTTTTGTCTTTGTCCATTTCATCCGTAATAATTTATTCCAAGTATAATCCCCAATTCAATGCTTTTAAGGTAAAGGGGAAATAGACAAGTTTTCCAACTAACCCTTCTGTAACAATTTCTTCTAAGTGTGGTCCTCATTCAATGCTTTTAATTTGAAAGGAAAAATAGATTAGTTTTCCCACTAACCCATCTGTAACAATTTCTTCCAAGTATAGAGTATAGTGCTAAATTCAATGCTTTTAATGTTAAAGGAGAATTAGACTAGTATTCCTAAAGTTATCTTGCATAAAACACATGCACTGCAGACAAGCCATCTCCTCAAAAACTACACTACATTTCTAAACAACTATTTGACTCCAACTCTGAAATGCTAGCCAATATATTCATGCTTACATATCCAGGAATGAATGAGGAGAAAAAAACTAAATATAGCATCTCATTCAGCATATTTCGTTAAAACTTTTGTTTGTTGTAATCAGAAACATGTTTTGGCAAGTAAAGAAATGCTTCTTCAATGTTTCTGACCAGAAAAACACAGTTATTAAAACTGTCGTCTCATGCCAATTCCACCAAGTTAGAGATCGTACTCTACATACAAAAATTACTGCAAAATGAATACTCCTGCATGGGTGAATAGACCCTCAATTTTTTGAAACAGAAGATTAATCGCTTGTTTTTTTACCATCAATTCAAACCTCTGGCTTATTGGACTGAAGAATGATGAGAATTGCCTTCTCTCTAGTAGCTTGGATCTGTGCACTAGAATTTTGATATGAATTTCTATAACACATTTGGTTTCTCAGTTGATAATAGCTCATGGATCCTGTTGAATTTACAGCATTTGCAGTTCCTTCATATACACTCCAAAGCAACACACCTTGGAAATGTGTGTCCTTCAACTTCGGCTTTTTACAAAAGGGGTAGAACTCAGCTTGTCAACAGATGATCATTTTTCAGCAATTTTCTTACCTCTGTTCCTAGACATCACTATAAAAGAGGCGTTACTCACAATACCTTCAAGCATATCCACTTCAGTTCAATTCAATTCCTGTCGAACCACAGAATTTTTTTTCTAATTTCGACATTCAAAACATACTACTGTTTTGGAAGATCTCAGTAACCTTTGCTCCCAGTGGAACAATGTGACAGAAAATGGGCAAATTTAATGATAGCAATATCTATGGAAATTCCAAGGTTCTTGCCAGTAATTGTCTCGTCCTAAGCATTGTGATCCCCCAAAGCTTCTGCATCTGGTTTAGTTAATCTGCTAAGATGTATGAAAGTACTCGCTCCTGATCCATGTAATCAGACTTCAAAAAATTTCCTTGGTCTCTTTGTGTTGATGAAAACATTAATGAGCCCAACTTTTTGCGATGCTTTGTCCCCAAGGTCCGCAATCAAGGACTCTGAAAGATATGAAAAAAATAATGAACATTTCCATTGAAAATATCATCTAAATCTCAACCAGCTCAAATAAGCACCTTCAACTCACATGTTGAACACTAGAAATCAAAAGGAAGGAAATTTAGAGTAAACCTTATCCACAAGACGAGTAGATCTTCTCCTTTTCACAGCACTAGCTTGCACAAGGGGACCCCTAGCCAGAGTTTTCAAGAACCTCAAATTCTTCACATTTGGAGATTTCTTGTACTTGTAGTCATCATTGTACTTTGAAATGTATCTCTGGGATTCATCTTGGGAGTTTTGTATGGGCTGATGTGTACATTGCATTTCATTCCGAATTTCATGGGAATAATGCACCCCTAAAGTTCTGCATAAAACAAATCTAGAGTTTAGTCTTTGACTTCCCTAAATATTGCGTTTAAATAACTTGTAATAAGAAATTATGGGGTCCCTCTGACCTTTTAATTCCTCTCCCCTGGTTTTGTACAGCCTGCATTAAAGTACAAATATGTCAGTTTATCTTCAATATCCTGGGAAATCCGAGGAAGTATATTCAGGTTCTTCTGGAAATAAAAAATGATTTCGCTTTGCATTGAAAATGGTGCTCTATACATAATACATATTAAGAAATAGTTGTTGATGAGATATTCATAGATATTATATGTATATTGTAAGATTCATGCTAAATTAACTTACTGGAGCAAATCATGAATTGAAACGAAGCAATATTGGATGAAAGAACTTATGAAAAAAAACATGTTAATATCTTATAATGGAGGAGAAACAGACTTAAGATAATGTACCATAGTTACAAAATATATTGGTCATTATAATTCAAAAATGCAACTGAAATACATATTCAACTAAAATTCAAATTCAACTTCCTGAAATCTCACTACTTTGCTTCTTTTCATGCAATGTTGGCCTTGGTCCTTCCACATGGCCCTGGTTTACATATGTATTTATAGGAGTTCTAAAACCCATAATTAATATCAAATGCAGAGGAAGAAATCCGATATTTCCACTAGTTTAACCAAACTCGACTATGGTATTTGACTTCACTGTAGTCAAATAGGCTTGACAGGGGGTAGAACTCAGATTATGACAGTTAAATTAGTAGTTATTTTATTATAATAAAAAAATGCATGAGACATAAACTCGCTTTAATTGCATTTTTTTCATATTAGATTAATTTCAATTGAATTTTCTTCGTATCATATCAAATTCGTAATCATATATGGTAAGTATGGAGTGTACCAGTATATAGACAATCACATATGAATGACTCAATAAGTAAATAGAAATCAGAAAAGCAGAGCAAAGGAACCAACCAGAAGCAACAAAGTAATGCAATAAAAAACATTTTAGAGAGATGGTATTCTAATCTCTAGCTGCAGTAAAAAGAGATTTGAAAGCTTTTTTTATCATTCATATGCAAAAGACCTAGGTGGGAATCACTGAACCAAAAGAGCAAATCTGACCTACAACAAGAAATCATTCTTAGAAACAGTTTTTTTCTGTTCACATAAATATTGGCATATCTTTATCACCCTTGAAATTTCGATTACAGAAACTCAGCAAAACTACATGTAATATATTAAAATACTAAAAACTTCCATATGGGTTTTGCAATAAATTTTAGTATTTTTTTAATATAGACTGACATTGCTTTGCAGAAATTGTAGGTAAAAAAACAAAAGTTGAAGGTTTTAACTTTTATCAGCTAAACGTTTTTCCTACGTATAAGAGCAACAAAAGAGGCCAGATCAATTATCACCGAAAAGTAAAAGCTGCAGAATAAAGCACCTTGAGCAAATCAGCATCGACAAAGCTTAATACAAATACTGTGAACCAAATTTTACTTGTTCTCTTATAAGAACCAAGGCTCGTAATAACAGGGGAGGGACTATTGCATCAGATCACTAGACAGAAGAATGTGGATCCAGTTTCTATAAGAGAATGGATCAGAAATCCTTAGAAAACTAAAGAGGACTGCTCCATTATCTAGAAAGCACTAACTGCCTCATTCCCAATCCTGGGATCTTGGCTGACATGGAAAATTATGATGGAAGCAGAGTAAGAATTAGGTTGGATCCCTGGCTTAGCTGTAATGGGATTTTTAGGTTATCAAGGAACTGGCGAATACTCTACATAAACAAAATTTGCATTTTTTGTGTGATACCTCATCACCACAACAATGACATTCCTGGAGGGAAGCTTGGATGAATGCAGAAGAGCTTGCCCTCAAAGGGTTGATGGCACAGGAATGGGTCACCTAAACTCAGCTATTAGCAGCTAGTGCAGTTAAATTAAGACGGTGAAGATAGATTGGTGTGATCAAAGAATCCAGTGGATGGCTCATTTACAGTAAAGCTTGGTTATTCATCTCTATTCGTGGCAGATGCACAAGGAAACCCATATTTGTGGTGGTCAAAGATATCTGCCTTTAAAGGGTTGCTCAAGACAGTTTTTTTTTCTGGCTAGCACTCTAATAAAGTATTGACCTGGGATATACTTCAGAGGAGGTCCCAGCAGTGACCAAGCATATGTATTTTATCTAAGGAACAAGAAGAAACTATCTTTCATCTTCTAGTGGGATGCCATTTACTTTGGAAGTTGGTCTGCTGCAGAAACACAGATTGGAGGCATTGGCAAATGGGGGGGAACCTCCCTATCACAGGCCTACAAGAACTGGTATGAGTACACTGCAACAAAACATTTCAGAGCTTTCTCCTTGGTGGTAAGTTGGGCTATATGGAGGTCAAGGAATGAAACCATATTTCGACAAGTTTCTACCACTCCTTTACAGGCAAAATTCCAAATCCGATACTGTTTTGATGACTCCAGGATCATTCCAAAGCACAAACTTCCAAGGCAGATTGAGCCCCCGGTGATCGATGAGTCAGTGCCTTGGGGATAGTTCAATGGTGCCACACAAGGCAATCTGGGATAATGCAGTGCCGGGGGAGTCCATTTTATTTCGCTTACCAGTCATCTCTCTTTTTCATTGGGTTGGGAGATGGCTCAAATAATAGAGCCGAGTTCTGTGCACTCTAAGCACCAGTGTTGAATCTATCTCGTCAGCAAAATTATTGCCTAGGGTCCAGAATATAACTTATTGGAATTATCGGGAAACTTAAAAATTACAAAAATAATCATTTTTTCAATTTTGTAATTTGTAAACATCTAAAGCAACAACAACATCAAACAAACACATTGCTACATAAATATGAAAACAAAACTGATATATAAAATGTATAAGATGGCATGTGGTACATCAAACATCAATACTAAAATATGATGAGTCATGACTCATAAGTATTAAGTCCTGACAGGATATGGTAGATCAGAGTAAATCCCCACTCCACAATTGCTCAGCTGATGGCAAGGAAAACAATGGATGTCCCTTTATTTGCTCGATGGAAAATGGTCACGGTATCTTCAGAGCTAAATCCCCTAACTCACTTTTACAAAATGAGGGTTAAAAGACCAAGAATTTGATTATAAGGCAAAAATGAAATGAGCAAGGCGATAATTTTCAAATTATCACAATAACTGAAATTATCATGATAATTTGAATTTATCGCGATAATTTCAAAAGATGAAATTACCGCAATAATTAGTGCCAATAATATCGTATCGGGGAATCACCCACGATACAGGCGATGTCTCACCAATAAGTGTAACACTGCTCAGTGCTCCTCAGAATTGCAGTGGAGAGAGGTATAAGTTTATAACTAGTATTTGGGGATTCTAAGCTCATCATAGACTGGATGATTGGTGATGTACACTTCCAAAACTTGGGACTCCAAGCACAGGTGGATCAGTTACAGGAATGGAGAATCCAACTTAGCTTTGTCTCATTCAAACATGACTTCCACTAGCTTAATACTGTGGCGGATCAGCATTCTAAAGCAGGGATCGTCTTACAATTTGGGGTATTGAAAATGCAGGAGTTCAGGGAGGGTGTTCAAAGTTCGAACTGAACACCAGCTTGGTTCTTTCATATAATTTTTGCATCCTTGGAACTGTGAAGTGGGTTTGTGCCTTTCTGCAGTAATGTTAACATAGATTTTGATATGATTTATGTAATGGCATCATGCCTTACTCAAGTTTTGATTTATAGTTTATACAGTTTGCCAAGGGGATCTTGTTCAGGATCATGGCAGTTTTTATACTTGACTTTGTGCCACAGGCACTTGCTGAATGTAATATTACAATTTCAATCTTTGAAATAAAAATGACACTTTTTTCCTTCGAAAAAAAAAGAACCAAAGCTTGTGTATTTGGAATCAGGGCAGGATTTATTGGGTAGCACCTCTGCTTTTGAACGATGAAGAGGCTTGAGCACTACATCGTAAAGGACTAGGAATTTTTTCGCCTATGAGCCATTTGCCTTCAATTCCCAAATTCACCAAAAATGCATCTCATTTTGCTTGAAGACAAGAGAGAGCATCCAAGGTTACAATGTTTTGCCAAAATCCCTAATAATGAAATGGCATTGTGGCAGATTTGGCACTATTGTGCATTTTTCCATAACATAATGTGTAACAACTTTTGTAAGGGGTGCTACCCATGAATCTTTCAGAACTTCACAATCAAACACATTAAAAAAAGAGTATAACGTCGAGTCCACATTCCGCCTTGAAAGTGAGAGAAAAGCACATTTACAAAAAAACATTAAAATGTCAAGTACTAGATAAAACCTTATCCATTTTGGATCCACCCCGATTTTGTTATGATGTTATGCCATTTATTTATTTTATTTCTGCTTTAGTGAGAAGATGCACTAGTTACTCCTTATCTTGCTATAGTTATTTGTTGTATTATTTTAGTGCCTTTGGCCTGTTCTGGTCATCAAGGGACATTAATATAATTTCTATCTTTCCTCGGAAACTTCCTAAAATCAAGAGTCAAGGTCGTACATAGGAACTGCTCCAGATGTTTCTCACAATTAGAAATCTTTAAAAGTTTCATATTATGAAGAGTGGCTAGAAACTGTATCTATCTTCGGAGTTAAGATAGCTTAAAGCCTAAAGGTTATAATTTTTTCATGATTTCTTCCATAGCCTGAATATGTCCCGACTTCTCGCACATGCCTAATCCAACCATATTAGTTGGTTATCCCATCACTGCTTGTTGGGCAGCCTCCAAATTACTACAACCAGCCATAATATCTCTCAAGGTTATTTACATATTTCAAGTAAAGCTAGATGTAAACCCATAGGAGCATTAGTTAGGTGATTCGCTTTTAAACCCTGCCTGATTTTGAGTTTTTCTAGTGATACCGGTGGCTGCATAAGAAGCCTGTTTTATTGTATATAATGCCCAATACACATTTATTGTTCATATTAATAGTTAAAGGAAGCATTCTATTCAGAAAAAACATAGAACAGAGGTAAAACGATGCACCAAAGAACACAAGGAAACTCATTTCACACATGTATGGCACAATAATTACTTTAGTACAAATATTGTGATTTATTCTTGCATATGTTGTCAAAAGTTGATTGCTTTTATGTTAGTTGGTTTTTATTGGAGACTATTCCCATGTCTATGCACATTTATTGTTCATATTAATAGTTAAAGGAAGCATTCTATATAGAAAAATATATACTAGAGGTAAAATAATGCACCAAAAACACAAGGAAACTCATTTCGCACATGTATGGCACAGTAATTACTCTAGTCCAAATATTGGGATTTATTCTTGCATATGTTGTCAAAAGTTGATTGCTTTTTATGTTAGTTGGTTTTTATTGGAGACTCTTCCCATGTCTATGCTTAGATCTTAGGTTCGAGAATAGACTTAATTATATGGGAAGAAAGTCTACCCAATCTGTAACATAACCAATAGAATTTAGTTATTTCTTAGAGTTCCTATTCCAAGCACTTGGACAAACTGCTTCTCGAGATCTGTTAAGAGACCAAAGAAAAAAGCCAGTGTTCCACGGGGACACATCCCCCGGGGTCGGGGGCGTGCTCCCCTCATTTCCTACACACTGGGGGCATGGGGACTCCTTGGGAAACGTTTCCCCACGTCCCCTTCTTCCGGAAACTCACGGAAACGCACAAGGAACGTCTCAGAGAGGTTGGGGGCATCTGGGCACCACCTCACAAAAAGGGGGGCACCCCCATATGATTTTCAATTTTTTTTTCATAACTTAAAATAACAAAAAAAAATCATTAAACTAATAAACCTAAAAGCTACCCCACCCAACCCCTATCTTAAAAGCCCAATCCATCCCTTACTCTCACATTTTAAACATTTATCTTATGCAAACGGATTTCCTTGGAGAGAAGCGGCCGGCAACAAAGAAGAGAAGACCGATTTGCCAAAGGGAAGGAGCGATTTCCCAAGGGAAGAGCAATTTCATTGCTTGAAGGCTGAAGCAAGGGGTTTGAAGGCTAGAACAAGGGGTTTGAACTTTGAAGGCTAGAGCATGGTTTGGTTGGTGTGCCATTGGTCACTCGTGAGAGTGACTCTGACTCAAATAGTGACACTCATTGATGGTCCTGATGGCTTACACATCGGATGCATGAGGAGGATCAGTCCATGGAACTATCTCCTTGATGCTCTTTTGATGCTTTCAACTTTCTTTTCGCTACTTTTATTTTCAGTGTCCATTGTCCATTGTTAGTTTTCAGTTTAACTTTGACTCTAGAAGTAGATACTATCATTGATGACCTCAACTGAGTCTTTGACTCATCACTCTTTTGAATCTTTAAAATTGAAGGTGTTTAAGACAAGTTTATGTGACATGTCTATGATTCAGTTTTATGATTTTAATATTTTAAATTTTCATCTAATGTTGCCTATGATTCAAAGTTATAATGGAAGATGTGCATGTACTATAAATTTAGAATTTATCAAAGTGAAATTCAAACACTCAAATGATAAATGATTCATGAACCAATGATGAATTGACAACCGTGTTTACAATGATGTATTTACTATTTAGTATTTACTTTTAAGTTTTAGTATGTAAATGGTGGGGATGAGGAATTTATATGTTAAAACTTAATATGTTGGGATTTTTTATAAATTATATATTTTTAATAATTTTAAAGACCTCGACGTCCCCCCATCCCCTAAAATTTGGGGGTGGGCTCCACACGTCCTCAATGTGCATTTCCCTGCTCTCACGCTTTTGCATCCTGGAAACTTGGTGGAACACTGAAAAAAGCTTCTGTGCAAGTTAACCCTTGACAGTGACTTGAGAAAGAAATTGAAAGTTAATTTAGGGAGTTTCTTAGAAAAGGGAAACCTATGTCAATGTTTGCATCCATGCTTTAGATGCCAGGACACCAAGCACAAGATCAAAAAAAAATTGTTTAATGCCAAAGCTTTAGGTCCATGATTTAGATAACAGCACACCAAACACGAGATCAGAAAGGTGCTGTTTAATGCAAAAACGTGAGAGGACAGCTTTAGATATTGACACTGCTCCCTAAGACTGAGAATGTCCTAAGATTAAGGCCTATAGCAAGAAAATGTACTACTCAATGACTATTTAAGGCTATGAAAAGTGGAACTCCAAAGAGTCTCAAGTCAAGGAAATTGTCCAAACAACTTGCTTGCTCCAAACTGTGTTTCAACAGACATGTTACACAAACAAAAGAAGTAAGAACCCATAGCCCAATGGCCAAGACCTCATCCTCCATTGTTTTTGAAAGGAGAATATATATTTTGCTTTGACGGAGAGAATTTATTTAGCAAAGACATGAAATTCTAAGATGTCAAAGGATTTTTACCCTAAACAGCAAAAAGTAAATCACAATAATAACCAGTGTTACCAGAATAGGTGATTCAGAAAAAACAACATTTCTTTGGTTTTGCATATTTTTGCCATTTTTGCCCATTTTTTTCTATTTTTTCCCGACTTATTTTTCAAATCCTTGCTGAGTTATTGCTATACACAATTTCTGCAACATTGATAATAACCCACTCAATGCCTTTGGCAACCATAATGGGAAGAAAAGCATAAAGTGTGAACAAATCATTAATGTATAATGGTTAGCAACTTAGCGCATTCCTGTCTAATGATCAACTACTCAACAGAAAATCACTCTTTACATAATCCCTATGTTACCAGATCCACCACCCCAGTGTGTAGGATCCGCGGATCCGATACGTATCCAGATCGGATCCGCCTAGGATCCATCATGGAAACTGATCCCCTGCAGAAGGAAACGTATCTTGGTCCCATGAAACAGATCCTGTGAAAAATCAAACAATTCCTGAAATTTTCAAACGGATCCTGCAACTTCCAGTGCTTCTATGACCAATTGATCCCCCCAAAAAATTGTTTTTTAATGAAAAACTTAAAAAACCCTGAACACCTAATGGCTAAAAGCATAAACACCATTCCCGGTCAAGGTCTAATCTATCCTTATGTTAAGATCTGCTCTTGAACTCTGATATATCAATATCAAGGTCTGCTCTCAACATTGTTATTTGATTTTTCTTTATGGTCAAGGTCTGCTGTCAAGGGCTGATCTATCTTTATGTGCTATTTTGTTGCTCACTTCACTTACACTGTTATGTAGTCTTGCCATAGCATTCAAGAAAACCACTTTATTCCCTTCTGATAGGGACATGTGGATGTGGCTCACAAAAGCACTGTTATGACCTACTTCAAGTTCATGCTGAGATGGTTTTTAAAATTATCAATATCAATCATGGTTACAAGTTACAACTCATCAAATTATCAGTTATGGTACATGAACTCTCTTTTTTGGCAACAACTTATAGTTCTACTCTTGTGTTTCCTGAATAGTTTTGTTTCTTCACTCTGTTTTTTTTATTTTTAAAAATATTTTTATATTTTTTTGTACTTGCCATTTCTCCGCCATATCCGGATCCTGGGTTTTAAAAAATCTGGCGAATCTGTATCCGTATCCTGGTAACTTAGCATAATCCCAAGCTTATAAGAAGTTAAACTCAATTTTAACATGAGGGCAATCTTCAGAATCATGTAAGCTAGAATCAATAAATTTCTTTGAGATCAATGAAAAAAAGGGTGGTGTAGCCATACTCCTAGCACTGCATTTCAAAAATAATGTTTTCACACCAGTAAGATATGGTCCTATATTAGTGTGACTTTTGTTCAACCTCAATAGCAGGGGAGCTTGTAACATTGAAAAAGGCCAAAATGGCTTGACGATTATAGTATTATCTGGGTTTGTGAAGCAAGGTTGAGTATCCAAGTATCCAATATTGCCCAAATGTTAGTCCATTCACCCAAAAATATTCCTAAATGCCATTAATCTCCAATGTTGAGGGCCTAAGTCATTTCATAGTTCAAAGTCTCATTTTAAGTTTGTAGGTGAACTTGCCACAGCCACAGCACCAAAGCAAGATAGAATGTTTGTCAAATATTTTTTTTGGACAAGATGCTTCCTATTATCATTATGCAGCAAAGCTTGCCCTTTCTCAATATGAGAATATCACAATACAATGTAATTGGCTTACAACGCTCTAAAAAGATCCCTTCGAATAAGAAGTTGTGGCTGAGGATTATTATCTGCCAAAGTCAACCAAGAGTAGAACCTAGCACCCAACCACTTAAGGCAACCCACTTGCATAGGCATGACAGCCATGAAGGGGGAAAATGTATCCCTGGGAGAATTAACCTTGGTGAGGGGTGTGAAACACCCTTTATTTACCATCTAAACAAGCCCCCATCGATGCTGTCCAAAATGATTACCATGAGGTAAATTTCAAACCTGATCTTGTTAATGCTCCCACTATTTATCATAACATTTGTAATAACTTAGCCAGATTATTTTATCAGTGATCCAAGTGTAGAACCATCTTTAGTTTATTATTCTAGAATAAGTAAAGGGAAACAAGAGAATTAGAACTTAGTTAAAGTTTTTCCTACCTTCAATTTTACTATACATCTTCTTTGAACTAGGTTTCTCTAACAGCTAAAATGAGGTTCACCATGTTGATGTAATTGTAACTTCGGAATGTATTTCACCTATGTATATTGTATTCTTATAGAGATGTTATTATTCCTCTATACGGAAGTGTTTGTATTCCTATAGAGATGTTATTATTCCTCTATATGGAAGTGTCGTCATTTATATTGTAAGTGTCGTAACTTATACTTGATGGGTTATTAGACCAACTTGATGGGGTCGGCCCTGTATGAGTCATGTGGGTAAAAGGGTTATTAGACCACCCTATTGGGGGTCGGCCCTGTCAGCATTATGTTATGTGGTTAAGTTAAGGCCGAACTAGTAAAGGTTTTTAGGCAAGTCAAGTCAAGTATAAATAGAGTGCGAGAGACACTCTATTTGATCATTCACTTTCTCACTCACACACTCATTGGAGAGTGGCACACTAGTGGAGGAAGAGAAGCTGCTGCTAGGAGGACTATCTCTTGTACTTGGGTTGTATCATTGCTCTATCTATCTCTGAGGAAGTTGCGGGGTTTTTCACCTTCTTGGTTTTCCCCAGTGAAACTCCGTGTCTCTTGTGTGCTTGCATTATTGTGTCCATGATTGATATGCTATAGATATGCTGTACATATTATTTTCTCAGTTAAGATCCTAGATCAGATTGAAATTTCTAAAAAACTAACATGGTATCAGAGCTAGCCTGAAAGAAGGCATGGTATGGCATTTATGACAATTGTTGCACTTGCGAAGCTAGGGCTTGATATAGCAAAAACCAGACATCGTAGCACTTTCGCTATAAATTCATTTTGGCGAAGTTTCGGGATCTAAAAATCTTACAGATCGAAGATAAGATCCCCATGTACCTTGTGTTCGAAGGAGAGCCTCTAAGTCGTTGTACTTTCAGATTTATGATCTGTACAATATAGGGTTTCTGCCTCTTCCAGATCTCAATCATAAACAGGTGACCTAGGCAAAAAGGTCACAACTTGGGCTAGGAAGCTCCAAATGAAATTTCATAAAAAGTGGCAGGTAGGGCACGGACTGCACTTTCACAGGTCCGATTTTCAGAGGCCGAAATTGAACCAGTGACACGTGGCACTCCATACAAGTTTGCTCTCCTATTTTATCCCATAAACAGGTCACGTTGCAACACTTGACATAACTCTCTCTCGGAGAATCCATTTGAGGTCAGACCTGTGGGGTTGGAAAGTTAACAGGTCAGGCTACCACAGGCAGAAGTTTCAGACCCTATAGATCCGAAATTTCTGAGTTACACCAGAAACAATCATGTGCATATTTCTATCAAAACAGAATTCGATTTTGAGCACCTTCATTCATGGCTACGGGAATTTAGGGTTGGAATTTTTGTAATCGGAGACCACAGCTGGCCTCATCAAAATCGAAATTTAGAAACCAAGATTGAATTTTTTGGTTGGGCAGAAGGCCGAACTTGATCAAACCCTAGTTCGGGACTTTGATCGAAAAGGTGAAAAATTAGGGCTTCTGCAAAAATGGGAATTTTTGAAATCTGTAACCATAGCTGGAAGCTCCTTGGAAAAATCGAAGTTTAGAGCTTTGGATCAAACTATTTGGTTGGGTGAAGCTCTGGGAAACTCAAACCCTAATTCAGGGTCCTCCCGAGTGAATCCAGAAGATTGAAAAGCAAATTTGAGGGGTGAAACTTTGCAATTTTCAAATTCTGAGTATACCAGGTTGATCAGCTCATCAAGGCACATCTTTCTATCCTTTCAGAAGTTTGAATTTTTAGGGTTTCTCTGACAAACCCTAATCCAGCTCCAAATCCAGTTTCAACAAATCAAAGTGGATTGGGTTAATCCTAGAAGAGAATGGATTGATCACATGCATAAGTGAAGAAGTTCCTGTTTCAGAGGGAGATGAGGCTAAGACCTTACATAAGGAGATTACAAGCAATCTCGACAGGTATGACTTAACCAGGTATGTTTCGAGATCTATTCATGATTAAGTATATGGTATGTTTGTCTTCATTAAGGTAGTACAATCTTGATTAACTTTAGACTTGTCGTATCACCTTAATAAAATTATGAATGCAGATATTCATTGATTAGGGTTTTGACACTTATGATTGTACTAATGCATTGTGGTGTTGTATGAGAATGATGTTGTCCGCTAATATGAAAGGTACATCTAGAAAGACAAATCAAGTTCTAGATCAAGAACATATGACCATGGTGACATGAAGACAAAAGACTCATCCATAGTCATGGATCAAATAGAAGCTCTACTTACAAGGTATGTATAATTTGGTTCCACAATGGTTAACTTATGAGATATGCAAGGCACTAGCACAAGTCATTTAAGAGAACAAGAAGACATCATGTGGGTATGTTAGACATAACCAACTAACATATCAATCCATGTATGTTTTTCCTATATCAAGTTAGAATCCTACCTTGTGATAGGATCTCTTATATAAGTATACTTGGTATGATTTATAATGATTATTCATGAAGTTATAGGGTTGAGTAATCATGGGTTTAGGCATATTATGCTTCTTACTTTGATTGATGATATGACTAACCAGAAAAGTCCTATGGTCAAATAGGAATATGCATGAGTAAAAGAATTGTGATAAATTATCTGTGTATGAAATGATCTTGACCATACTTAGAATCATAATGTTTTTGACAGTATTAAGATTATACTAATGAATGTATGTATGAGACCTCGAGGTTAACACAATGATGATACTAGTAAGTATGCATAGTGATCGAGAATGGATATAAGTTCAAGGACAGGTAATCCAGGAAGCAAAGATCACGAGGGAGCACACTCTAGTAGTTCCTACAAGGAAACAAAGATTGAGAGGGAGTCCACCCAACAAACAAACAAAGATAAGTATTTGAATTGTCATTTCTTGTATATTTGAGTGTTTAAATAATATTGATCAATGATGTATATGCTTATGTTCCTAGCCTTAGGTTGAGTATTATGCATATTAGAATAATTGCATTAATGAACAGTATAATACTAATATGCATATGATGGGTAAGTGGCCTATGGCACTGTACAACATTCCATTGCTACTTATCTAGAATGAAACCTCTTTGCTGACATGTTGGGAGTTGTGCACACTCTTAACAATGTTCTGTTAGAGATTGGAAGGCATCTAGAAAGTTACGGGATATGGATAAATGTTGTATTGAAGCATTAGCTAAAATAATTGCATGGTTGTATGACATATTTCTTTATGTGTAAGAATTTGTTCTGAAAACTATGAGATGTTTCTAATCATGCAATTTAACTGGCTTTGTAGGAAAGATTGTATACCATCATCTACAAAAGGACTACAACATTTGTTCCAGCAACAAAGTTCAAACTATGTATTGAAGATATTGGAGAATCTGAAGTTCCCAGGATACGGGATACAGTAAGAGGATGCCATGGTCGAGAAGTACCAATCGATCATGTTTGGGATGTGGTCCCAAGACTTGAAGGGAAGTTTGTTGTGACTTCCAAATGGATCTATATGATCAAGCATGCTGCAGTTGGTAGCATAGAGAAATACAAAGTGAGATTTGTAGCTCGTGGCTTCTCCCAGAAAGTGAGAATAGACTATGAAGATACTTTTGCTCTTGTAGCCAGATACACTTCCATCAGATCAGTACTTGCTCTGGCTGCAGAGATGAAGTGGAAGATACCCCAGATAGATTTCAAGACAGCCTTCTTGAATGGTGTAGTCGAAGAGGAAGTGTATGTGGAGCAGCCACTCGGGTTTGAGACACATGACAGAGGGACTCATGTGTGCAAACTGAAGAAAGCCCTGTATGGTTTGAAACAGGCACCCAGGACCTGGTACGGCAGGATAGATGACTTCCTATCCAGTTTGGGCTTTACTAAGAGTAAAGCAGATTCCAACCTTTACTACAAGGTTGAGGAAGGCAATCCAGTAATACTACTTTTGTATGTGGATGACCTGTTTGTTACGCGTGAGGACAGTTTGATTGCCGACACCAAGAGGAAGCTTGCAGCCGAGTTCGAGATGAAGGACTTGGGGATGATGCACTATTTTCTAGGCATGAAGGTGTGGCAAAGTACAGATGGGATCTTCCTTGGACAAGGGAAGTATGCAGTAGAGATCCTGAAGAGGTTCGAGATGATGGACTGGAAAGCCATGGCCACACCTATGGCATCGAACCTGAAGCTTCTATGTGATGCTTCATCTGAGCCAGTTGATGTCACTGTGTATCGTCAAATGATTGGGTCCTTGATGTACCTGACGAACACGAGACCAGATATTTGCTTTGCGGTGAACACATTGAGCCAGTTCCTGACGGATCCCAGAGGTGTTCACCTGGTTGCTATAAAGCATATTCTGAGGTACCTGAAGGATACAATTGATTATGGGCTCAAGTATGATGCAAATCAAAAGTTTAACCTGCAGGGTTATGTTGATTCAGACTGGGCAGGCAGTGCTGCAGATAGGAAGATCACTTCGGGGTGCTGCTTCAATATGGGATCTGGTGTGATCTCTTGGTTTAGCAGGAAGCAATCCTGTGTAGCACTGAGTATAGCCGAAGCAGAGTATGTTGCAGCTTGTTCAGCTAATTGTGAGGCAGTATGGTTGAGGAAGCTACTGTCTGAGTTATTTGATCTCCCGTTGGATGCTACTGGTATCTTTTGTGACAACCAGAGTTGTGTGAAGCCGTCTGAGAACCCAGTGTTCCATGACAGGTCGAAGCACATCGAGATCAAATATCACTATACCAAGGATATGGTGCAGAGAGGAGCAGTGAAGCTCCTGTATGTTGGGACGGATGAGCAGATTGCGGATGTGTTGATGAAACCACTAGCCAGAGTGAAGTTTGAATACTTCAGAGAGAGGCTTGGTGTTCTCCAGATTGACGACACTTCAAGGAAGAAGTGATGGACACATTTGCAGGAGCCATTCCAAGCATGGTGAGAGGAGGATCCTTCCCATGGCTGTGGATGTAAGCGCTGTGTGATGAGCATCAGGACGATGCTCCAATTACTGCTTTGTATATGCATCATGTTGGATGCTTTGTATGATCAGTTGGATCATGTATTTGTATATGCATCATGTTGGATGCTTTGTATGATCAATTGGATCATGTATATGTATATGCATCATGTTGGATGCTCTGTGTGATCAGTTGGATCTTGTATCTGTATATGTATCAGGTGGATACATTGTATGATCAGGTAGATCATGTATGTTGATATGTATCAGGTGGATACATTATATGATCAGGTGGATCATGTATCTATATATGTTTCAAGTGGATACATTGTATGATCAGGTAGATCATGTATGATGATATGTATCGGGTGGATACATTACACAATCAGTTGGATTATGTGTGATGAGTTCCGAAGACACAGATGCACATGGGCCATTCGAGCATGGTTGAAGTGTGTCTTCCCATGGCTGCGATATAAGTGTTGTGCCATTCCTAGCATAGTTGAAGTGTGTCTTCCCATGGCTATGGATATAAGTGCGATGCCATTCTCGCATGGTTGAAGTGTGTCTTCCCATGGCATAGATATAAGTGTTGAGCCTTTCACGGATGGTTGAAGTGTGTCTTCCCATGCCAGTGAATGTAAGTGTTGTGTGATGTGCATCTGGGTTGTGCTTCGTGAACGATTTTATGATCAGTACGATCATGAGTATCAGGATGATGCTCTGTGGCCGTGGATAGGTTGTGCTTGAGAGGACATGTAAGACCTGGGAGATCCAATAGGTTGGGCTGTGTGCCCGTAATAAGTCCTGGGATGCTCTTTCGAGGGTTTGTCCTATGGCATGTAATGTGACCTAGGAGATCCGATAGGTTGGGTTGTGTGCCCGTAATAAGTCCTAGGATGCTCTTTCGGGGTTGTGCCATGACCACATGTAAGACCTAGGAGATCCGATAGGTTGGGCTGTGTGCCCGTAATAAGTCCTGGGATGCTCTTGCAAGGGTTTGTGACGCACGTAATAAGTCCTGAGGATTCCACAGTATGGCCAGTGATGATGAAGACCTGCAGGTGGTGGGCCTACATCCAGTATGAAAAAGGACTGGCTCTGTAGAACTTCCTATGACGAGTAGTTCGAAGATTGATTGAGATAGCAGCAGCAGTGATGATGACGATGATTCGATGTCGATGATCCAGTGATGATGATCCAGAGAAGAAGACTTGTGCTAGAAGACCTGTGTCGAGAAATACCTTCCTAGTTAAGAGAGAGTGTTGATGTAATTGTAACTTCGGAATGTATTTCACCTATGTATATTGTATTCCTATAGAGATGTTATTATTCCTCTATACAGAAGTGTTTGTATTCCTATAGAGATGTTATTATTCCTCTATACGGAAGTGTCGTCATTTATATTGTAAGTGTCGTAACTTATACTTGATGGGTTATTAGACCACCTTGATGGGATCGGCCCTGTATGAGTCATGTGGGTAAATGGGTTATTAGACCACCCTATTGGGGGTCGGCCCTGTCAGCATTATGTTATGTGGTTAAGTTAAGGCCGACCTAGTAAAGGTTATTAGACAAGTCAAGTCAAGTATAAATAGAGTGCGGGAGGCACTCTATTTGATCATTCACTCTCACTCACACACTCATTGGAGAGTGGCGCACTAGTGGAGGAGGAGAAGCTACTGCTAGGAGGACTATCTCTTGTACTTGGGTTGTATCATTGCTCTATCTATCTCTGAGGAAGTTGCGGGGTTTTTCACCTTCTTGGTTTTCCCCGGTGAAACTCTGTGTCTCTTGTGTGCTTGCATTATTGTGTCCATGATTGATATGTTGTAGATATGCTGTACATGTTATTCTCTCAGTTAAGATCCTAGATCGGATTGAAATTTCTAAAAAACTAACACACTATGTAACTAACAAGAGGATTAGAAAGCCCCAAGGGTTAGCTCAATCGGTTGAACACTATGTTTGTTATCCACTAAATTGCACTTAGTGGATTTTGAGTGAACCGTCAAAGACTTGAACAATCTAATTGTTCATCATCAATGTTTCAAGAATTGAGATCCATCAGGCCAAGTTTTGGCCCCTTTTGTAATTGCATGTTAATACCCCCTTTGGGGATTTTTTGTAAAAATGTGCTAGCATGACGGTCTATGTAAAGAGTTTGGCTTCATAGGACTTGGACATCAAATGCGAACATTCCATGGTGTTTTTCCCCTTGTCAATTATGCACTACTGAATAAGCGATGTATAATCGATGAGTTTTTCACCTGCTCCTCCAAAGCTGGAATGTTGTCTTGGTGCTTAGGCCTTAGAAGGTTATTAAAACTCAAGTGTCAATGTTTATGAGCATGCTAGACATCAAATTGAGTCATTATGGACATGCACTAGGTCCCCTAGGATTTTTGGTCAATTCCGAGAAGATAATTTTTTCTCGTCAAACAGGCCCTTTTTTTTAATATTTTAATTAAAAAATAAAAAATGTAATAAAAGTGTGGTTAGGAGGCCAATTTGGCCATGGGGGTGCTCATTTTCTAACTCAGAGCACCCACTTTACCCCTAAACCCACTTTCCTAAGTGTTTAAGTGATTTATTTTTCACTTATTTCACTTTAGTCAAAAAAAAAGAGAAAAAATGCCAAAAATTTGAAAAAAGTGAAAAATCCATTTCCTAATTTGGTGGGATTTGTAAGAGATCAAAGTTAGAAATTATGTAAGGGATGTAAGAGTTGTTTTTGGCATGATTTATGGCAGCGTAAGTGAAGGAACCACTCCCCACAAAGGGGGGCACATTTCCCCATGAGGAGGGGCCCATATTTCAAGGAATTTGCAGCTGATTCTTAGGCTGCTTTGGACTAATTTTTGGCAGCCCAAATGGTGGAGGCAGCCCCCTCCATTATGGCAAGATCAAAGGCTTGGTTCTCTTCCTTAATGCGCCCTCCCTCTCCTTCACCAAGTGCGCCCCTCTTCCTCCTTTTTTATATTTAAGCAAGAGCTCTAGCTCTCTTTTGCTCATGGTCAGAGAGGACCAAAAGGCTCGTAATTATTGTATTATATTTTGTAATATCTTTTGGAATAATAAAGGCTTTGGAGGCAAATCTGTGGTGTAGTGCTCTATGTGTGTGGATGCAAATGTCAATGGTTTATGAGGTAACTGTAGCGTAGCTTAATTATTTGATGCATTTGTGGATGATCAGGGCCTTCAAAGGACTATTACTAGTTGGTAGGATTTATGATTCTAGTTTGATTTCATATATTGTTTACTCATGCCCGCGGTAGAGAAGTAGTATGTTCTTGCTAGTTTGTATGCTTACTCTTTTGATTTCTGGCATGAGAAGCACTAGATTTGACGCTTTGTGCAAGTAGTTTTAGTTGTGCAGATTGCCTAAGCTTGAAGGTGCAGATGATCTAGTTTGACTCTATTGCTCTTCAAGTACTTTCAGGATATAGTCCCTCAGCTCTCCACCAGCAGGCTCCATAGCTCAAAATTTCTCAGGATTCCAACATTAGTTGTGCAGGTTGCCTAAGCTTGAAGGTGAAGATGATCTAGTTTGACTCTATTGCTCTTCAAGTACTTTCAAGATACAGTCCCTCAGCTCTCCACCAGCAGGCTCCATAGCTCAAAATTTCTCAGGATTCCAACATTCTTTCTCTCTCTCTCTTTCCTTCATTTTAAATTCAAGCTTTTCTGGTTACGGTTACTTGTGTGCTTAAGTAGATTTAGTTTTGATTTAAAAGAATATCTAAAAGCTGATTTTAATTGAGTACGCTGCTAGATCTAAGTTTTAAATGCTTACATTTGCAGATCTAGTTTATTTTTAAGTACTTGCACTTATTACCTATCTTTAGTACTTAAAGTTTTTTATGCTTTTAACGTTCATTTGGGCACATTTGGTGCATTTCAGGTGGCTGGTTTTGCATTTTTATCGCCATAACAAGAGGAAGTGCTACCAGAAAATCGAAGATCTAAAGCCATCCAAGGCTTCCCGGAGCAACACTCTTCTTTCTTCTTCACTTCTAAAAACCTGTAAACCTTTGAATCCAGATCTGTAAGGACCAAAGGCAACCACCTTTTTTCACTTGTAATATAATAATAAGAGGAAGAGCAAGTGGGCTTTCCAAGCGCCCACACCCCATTCCCCCTGGGGGGATTCGTGTCGCCTCCTTGATGGTTTGCTTTTATGTATCATTATTTTTTTTTGCTTTAGATTAGTCTCCCTTTTCTTATTTTGGTTAGTTTAATTTTTCTTGCATGGTTTTTTGTAAAGTAACGAACACTAACCCGGCATTGCTCTACCGAACTACCCAAGAGAGCTTGCTCGATTGGGGAAAAGATACTCTTTGCCGTAGTAGTAAGTCTCACATTTCCTTTTTGCATTTCAATCCCAATTGGAATAAACAATCTGCCCTTCCGTGTATGCTCATGCCCATCGCAGGTTTTCCCTGATCTTTGGGATAACCAAAAGCGGAAGTGTGCACTTTTTAACTTTCCACATGTAATAAATAACTCACCTTAATAAAAACAACTTCCCCAATACTTTACGAAAATCCGGCGTAATTGTTTCTTGACATTGTGTGGGGAAATTCTTCAAAGGAAGCGGGAACCACTAGGCAGTGACCTCGGGATACTGTTAGACTACACCCTCGTTAGGTGTAGTGTTGAACACCTCCCAAAGACTCCGATCCAGCCCACATTTCATTATGAAGAGCCACCTTTGTCATAATCTGAACATATTTCCAGTACCTCATAGTATATTGGGAATCCCCCTCCCTAATAATCCACTCATCTTCACAATAATTTAAAATTGACCAAGAGCATTCGCACAACATTTTATTTCAAGCATTACAACAGCACTTTATTTGACTCCATTATTAGCACTGGTCTTTTGCTTTATCATTATAATCTGTGTTTAATACTTTAATTTCTATCACGTGTTGAATGGTTGGGGAACACTTTTAATCTTTATGTTGTTATGCTTTGATTTTATACATTGCAAATCTCTTGTATCAATTTCATTTTTATAAAACTCCTAAAAAACTTACTCATCCACCGGAACTAATTAGCTTAATCAACCTTAGAAACTCTTTTATAGGGACTACCCCCCTTGGCTTCGTTAGGAGTTAGCCTAAACAGAGGAGTCAAGATCAGGTGACAGCCCTAACTCATGACTTGCCCCCAAGGACACACTTCGTGGCTTGAAGATTTCTGCCACGCTAACCCCAGGTGTGTATCCGACGACAACACCCTACGCCCAGGGCATGTTGTGGACAGGACAGCCATGACTTGTGACTTGCCCCCAAGGACACACTTAGTGGCTTGAAGATTTATGCCACACTAACCCCAGGTGTGTATCCGGCGGAAACATCCTACGCCGAGGGCATGTTGTGGAAAGGAAAGCCATAGGTCACAGGTTCAAACCCAGTTGAGTCCCTGGGGATTACCATCTGCTATTATAGCTGGCATCTTAACTGTGTTGAAGTTTGCAGCATCATGTCATTCTCCAAGTAGGCTTCGTGTGTCAAAGCAAAGCCTCGTGTGTCAAGGTTGTCCTGAGTTAGTCTTGGGAAACTTGGAGAAGAGTCTCATGTATCGAGAGTAAGCTTCGTGTGTCGAAGCATGCCTTGTGTGTCAAGGCAGATGCTGCTATACAGACTCATGTGCCGAGACTGAGTCTCGTGTGTCGAGACTATGCTTCATGTGTCAAAGCAGTGCCTTGTGTGTCAAGGTAGAGATGTTGTGTGATGTTCTCCTTGGTGGTTTTGTTAGGAGGACTCCTCTAGGGGCTGGCCACCCCTAGTAGGAATATCTCTAGCATATGACCATGAGGACAAGATGATCACATCATCGCAAGATCTTCCTTATATATTTGATGAACATTGAGTTGGTACAAGTGAACCTAAGAGACCAAGAGGGGCTAACCTTAGCCTAAGAAGACTTGCCTAAGTCTTATGAGAAATTAGAAGAGGAGACTTGCCTAAGTTTTATGAGAACTTGGAAGAGGAGCTTATAATTTAAGTTGTTTTAATTATCAATTAGAACATAAGTGGTATTGGAATAATGGTATTTGTGACACATGGTATTTATCCATGGTATTCTCACAATGAAGAATTATAAAGAGGAACATTATGCCATTTCCAACAATACAATTTTGTGTGGATCTCTCTCTCTCTCTCTCTTCTCAAAATCTTGTATCAGGGTTTATACTGGCAGATTGACATCCGTGTGACTGGTCAAGAGTATTGGGCATTAGTGTTGAGCTGTTCCAAAGGGCCGTGAGGTCTGTAATAGTTCGCAGGAGGGTCCCGAGGGCCAAAAGAGGGTTTGCGTCAGCTCTTCCAGGGCAGATCAGACCTGTACAAGCATCACGTTCACGTTAACAGACCATGACCCCTAGCAGGCAGATCAGGCCTCAGCAATCCCCTGCACAGCAGATCGTAGCCTCTACTTAGCAGATTGGGGCTTCCTTTCAATAGATCTGCCCTCCAAGTGGCAGATCGGTCCTCCTCTCAGCAGATCGGAGCCCACGGGGGCTTCACATTGTTAGATCAGACCCCACGTTATCAGATCAAGACTACCATTTGATAGATCGAGCCCCACAGGACTCCACGCAGACAGATCTATCCTTTCTGCAGTCAAATCAAGGCCGACATCAGGCTGAACAGGGATTATATTAGCAGATCGGGGTTTCATTGTCAGTCTTCAGTAGTTTTCTCTTGGTATGTGGTTTCCCTAGGGGGATTAATCTCTGATGTAAATGAAACTGTAATCTGCTCATTGTATTCTCATGCCATCAATATATACTAAGGAAGATTTTGTTTGCTAGGGTTTTCTCCTGTAAAAGGTTCCCCAGGGTAAATTTCCCGTGTTCATGGTGATTGCTTGATTTGTGATCTACTTCTGTCATTTACTGGTTATCATCAGATTTATGGTTTATATTCACAGTTGGTACCTTCAGTATTCTAGATCTGCAATATTAATCTAAATATCAGTCATAAGAATATCCAGATCTGCTATATTTATAAAATTTAACAAACTGCCCTCCATCTCCTCCATCTGAATATTCCAGGGAAGATGGGGGGATCCCAAGAGGTTTTCCTTGGAAAAAAAACAAGAGAATTTAAAGAAAAATCTTGATCAAGATGTTACTATCTGACAATCCTATCTTTATTTTGTGATCCCTTTGTAGTCCAAATACTTTTGGCGTTGAATATGTATATCCTTCAAAGCCCCAAGAGGTATGCTTTCTTATTTGATAATCCTAATTTGTTTCTATGTTGTGTGTTACACACCCAAGAAATCACTAATAATAGTGTTCTTGTTTTTCCCATGCTACACTTTTTTTGAGCATGTTACTTTTCCAAAGTTATATTCATATTTTGAACCCATCTTTCATCTCCCCAGTCGCCACCCTCGAAAAAAGAGTTATCAGTCCTGGTTTCATGCAATTAGGAATTGTTTCAATTTTCAATAGCTTGAAACGGATTGAGACTTTGACCTTTGAAGCACTTATATTTAAGCTTAGCATGTTACCAATAAATCCAAATGTTATTATAGATGGATTCTTCAAATCCAATTCAAACAACAATCCATTGGTGTCCACTCCACCAACAACCCAAGTCAAAAGTGGAAAATGGTACCAAATGGAGCAGCAAAGAACAGCCTTCAACAAGACTCATTGATGAGTACAACTTCTATCTCATTTAAAATTTCAGTTGAGGACAACAGAAAGTTGATATACTTTCAGGTTACTCCAAAAATGTTAGCACCATGTTTGGGGTGCTTCATGAGATTTGAGGTACATGGTGTATGTTCAGCCCCTGGATGGTTTCTAATGGAGATGCACACTTGGGATAGCTTGCTCAATGGATGCCAAACCTCAAATGATCATTGGCTCAATGTTCACATTGGAGATCTCTTGCCTGGATGGTGGACACCTTGCATGATGGCCACATGGGGGATTCACTTGATGGGAGAACACCCTACAAGATATGAGTGTTGTGCATTGTGGAGGAGGGATATAAGCCCTAGATAGCATGTGGCAGCTTGGATCATGTTCAAAGGACTGGAGATGGCTTGAGGACGCCAGGGGCTTCAACAATGTTCTTGCAGAGAGTAGTTGCCCCAATGGAGTACTTGGCTTTGGAGGATGGATGGAGTCCGTAGAGGCTCAACATGGAGTGGTGTGGACTTGCCTTGCATTGCTACATCACCTTGGGTCACTATTGTGCATGACATCTGTCATCATGACTGGAGCTTAACACTTGTACTCTAGGAGTGGAGTGCTTCACATGTGTGTGGTTTACTTGTGTTTAGCAGGCTTGCTTGTAAGGCTTAGGCCAACTTGTGTTATATTGTTGGCCTCCCTTACCTCTCATATAAATAAAGGAAGGAGAGAGTATTTCCAAACACATAAAATCACACATTCATTTGTATCTCTTATTTGGAGTGCTCTCTTAATGATGCCCTAGGGTTCATGAGGAATTCTTGTGGAGCATATGAGGAGGAGATGGATGATTTCTCTCTCTTGAGATTCTTCTTTGTACATTTGATCTCTCTTGGACGCTAGGTTCTCTTTATCTCTTGGAGCATCTTGGATTCTAGGGTTAGGGTTTCATCCTTGGAGGCTAGAGATTAGGGTTTGGAAACCTATGGATGTATTTGGGGAATAAGAGGAAGAGGACATATTGCCTTGGAGATAGTGTTGGAGGGACTCTTAGATTTGGAGGAGCTAGAGTTCGTTGACTAACCCTAGCTAGGTCATCTAGGGTGTTAGGATTTTGTCCTAGCCCTCGAGAGGAAGCTATGGTATGTATGTACTTCGTTCATTGAGCATATATATATATGAGATTTCCAACTGTCCACATATTGTGGATATTGCAGATATGATTTCAACATTTTATCTTCTTGGGATGGTTATTTCCAGCTCTTAATTGTCTTGTTGATTTGACACACTTCAGAGAAAATTGTTAAGGGACTTAACACCAAGATTGAAGATAATAGTACAGCCATCTATTGCTGTTGTGTTTGTTGTTATATCTGTTGTATATGAAGAATTCTCAGATCTGGTTTATGCATGTGAAGTTGCCCTAGAGGGTTGGAAACTCATTGGAATGATTGTTATCTTTTCTCCTTGAATTGCCACTAATTTTGGGGCTACTAGAAGTGAATTACTGTGATTGTTCAGTTGTGTTTTACACATTAATTTACAGAGGTCCTAAGGCTGAAAATCTAAGGTGAAAATCCAAGGAACCTTCTCGAAATAAGGTGAATTTTCAGATTTGCATTAATAGCCCAGTGCAAATGAAATTTCTTATTTGATAATCCTATTTTGTTTCTATGGTGTGTGTTATACACCCAAAAAATTACTAATAAAAGTGGTGTTTTTGTTTTTCCTACACCAAACTTTTTTATAGAATGTTACTTTTTCAAAGTTATATTCATATTTTGAACCCCATCTCCCCCCTTCCCAATTGCCACCCTCAAAAAAAGAGTTATCAATCCTGGTTTAATGCAAATTGGAGCTGTTTCAATTTTCAATAGCTTGAAACAAGTTGGGACTTTGACCTTTAAAGCACTTATATTAAAGCCTAGCATGTTACCAACAAAACTAAATGTTATTATAGATAAATTCTTCAAACCCAATTCAAACAAGAATCCAATGGTGTGTACTCCACCAACAACCCAACTCAAAAGTGGACAATGGTACCAAATGGAGAAGCAAAGAACAGCCTTCAACAAGACTCATTGAAGTGTATAACTTCTATCTCATTTAAAATTTTAGTTGAGGACAAGAGAAAGTCTCCACTGGTGAGGAAAAATTGTCAGCTATGATTCTTGCAATAAAATTGAGCTTCTTATGATAAGTTTAATTATTGAAGGGGACTCATTCTCGGTCATCATTATAGCAAAAAAGGGCATGGTACAAGGACAATTAGAAAGAAAACAACTTTGTAGGGAAATGAGAATCCTTCAAATTAAGTTCTACAGAACTGGTTTGAACCATAACACTAGGTAAAGGAATAAATGGGCCAACTATATGGCTGAATTGGGAATCCCCTTACTTCCCAGACAAAGACATAAATGAACATGTGGATGGAACCAAAGAAGAAATGGTTAAAGTGTCTTAATGGACCTCGCAGCAGCCTCGGAGAAATGGAGTCATTATGCTATGATTAAGCAGACTTCTGTAATGATTATATCAGTAAAAACCAAGGAAAAATTGGTTACTTTACAACAATAAAATCCTTTTTAAAAGCTGTTTACTTTACAACAATCACATCCTTTTATGCTTTCAAGTTTCAACTCAAACCTGTTACAAGGAGCTGGGAAGCAAATTTCAGACCAGACATAACTGGCCAAGAAGAATAAGACAACTGGATAAACCGAGGGGAAGTTATACCAGTTGAAGGAGAACAGCGATGGAGAATACAGCTCCAACTTCCAACCCACCAAAATTTACAAGGCTAACTTTTGCTCTATGTATCTCCCCTGTCCTCTGTTTATGTAGTACTCGGACAAAACATGGAGATGAATTCCCATTGAACAAGGAAAAATATCTTTGCTCCTGCAAGGAAGATACACAACGAAGTGTGCGTGACAATGAAAGCTATGATGGGAAATCTAGTTCAACTGACATAGGCGGAGTAGACAATTTGAGAATCTTTCATAATCTCATGGCTTAGCTTATTAGCTGTAGGAGATCAAGGAGATATAATGGAACATAACATGATAGTGGAGTAACTGTCAACTAGAATGCAAAACATTGCAAGTTGGTGGGGAAGCTCCAAAACATGCAAATGCAGATGATTACCATGAACATCATTATGTTCAAGAGAGTCATGGAAGTTAAAATTGGGCTGAATATATTCTGTCAAGACCTTGGGAGTTTCATCTAGAAGGTGAGGATAAGGAAAATGTAAGCCACTGCCATGCAAATTTAAGCTCATCAATCCATGGTTTATCTTCCTTGGAAAGACTAACTTTTGTAATACATACTTGAATAGCTTTTTTGGTCTGTGTATGTTGTGTAGATTCCAACCATAACAATAGGCATGTCAATAGATGTAGTGGATATAAAATCCACATATATGTAATTTCCAATGTTATGAAGGCAGGTATTGTGCTGGAACATTTTTTCTGATGGTAGCCATAACACTGTTGTATTTTAACATTTAAATTTTCCCAAAAAAAAGAGGGGATTCTCAAAGACTGAAATGCCTATGAAATAATCATTTCATCAAAAGAAATGTTAGATATGTCTAACGGAAACTGCCGCAGGCTTGTATCATCTAGTGAGGTCCTCAACTTACTAGATTTAGTGAAATACAAATCAGAGAGGAAAGATAAAGATCTTCATTGTAAGCCAGTCATATGGGTATTTCTAGACTGACACAGAAACATAGTATGAAGAATTGATGGACTTATTACCTGCTTATGGATGAAAATTGACTAATCTGAGGTATGCCCATTACTCTGCCACAGCTTAGCATGTAGACAGTTAGTGGCACGTCACTAACCTGTCTTTGGTTAAATAAAATCTAGTCAGCCAAAAGTGTTCAGCAAACCTTATATAAAAAAAAGATACCATGCATTCAGAAAAGATGTCAAGTATGCTAGAAACTTGGACCTCCCAAGCCACAGTGAGAATTTGAGCCTAAGAAGCACAGAGTTATGTTTTAGCTGTAAGGTTTCCAAATAAGAATAGTGTAACAATCCAATCCTCTCCCGACATCCACCAAAAAGCCCCAAGGAGGCTTCATGAACCCTTCCTTCATCCCTCTTACAAATATGCCATTCCCCCACACATATATTGAGACCATTGAAAGTGAGGAACACATAGCATTTAGAGGGCATGTAAAAGAAAATGTAGAGAAACACTTTACTGGCAGTGTTCTTGCCAAAAAGACACTTCCGTGCTTGTTGAAATTGTTCAGCACAACCAATCAAGGCTGAAGGCATACAGATAAGCTAGGGTGTGGGATAAAACAATCTGTAAGGCTATACCACTTGACCACTGGGAGGCATCAGTCAACCCTGGAGAAGAGTTACAGACCCTTACAAATCCAAGTTGACTCCTGAGTTTAAATCTGCTCTTTGAGAAAACCGAGTCAAGACAGCTCCTTTGACAATGACTCAGCCCTAAGTCATACTCGTGATTCACTCCCAAGTCAAATGTGAGCTAGATCGTCTCCACGGGTCTAACTAACAAGTCTCCTGAATCAGACTCCGTTGTCTGTCTATAAAAGACAGAAGAAAAGCAAACGCACACACATTTGCTTGTTTTTCCAAACCTTTTTCACAGCAGACAATCAAAAAGCTCGTGAACTATCCAAAATCCGTAGCATCTTTAGAATTTAGTTTTGAAAGTTGAAAGAAGTTATTATTGAAAAATTGCATTGTATGGATATCTTTTTCCTGAAATTTAGTGTATTTTAACTTTCTTTAATTTTTCAAGTCAACCCCAAAGTTTTTCCTCAATATAAATCATTCTTACTCCTTTAAGTTTAGCCTCACTGAGTCATCCTTCAAGTCGAGTTTGCAACTTTGCCTCAGGGCGGTTAAGGTCCCAATCTTATTTGATTTGGGCTGACTGTGTCAGTCTTACCAAATTGTTGGCTGACTGTGTCAGTCTTACCAAATTGTTCCTACCTCAAGCCCTGTACCTCTAGTAAGCAGTTGTGCAGGCGAATCATGTAAATTTCCCTAACCCTAGGTGAATACCATCCTTATTTTCTCAAATAAATATGAACCGTTATTTAATTTACAGAAATTAAATTCTTTACATAGCCGTATTCACACATATAGCTGGAAAATGAACAGCAGAAGCATAAACACAGTATACAGACAATTTACTCCTTCAAATCAGCTTTTCATTAATCGATCAAAGCTTACAAGGAAAGCTCCACGACTACCAAAACTAACAGTGGTACAGTACAGTCAAACTTAGCAAAATCTGCACACTCACTGAGGAAATCTGCCCACCAGAAACCGAGAAATCCACCGTTGCATGATGCCCTGCTGTACGGATGTCCATATGACTGTACAGACCTGTTCACGACTGTAGTGACCTATCCGTACAGATCCTTACGACTGTACATATCTGTTGTTGCTGCTGCCTGCTCACTGAAATCTGCCTATTTGTTGAAACGGGCTCCTCTTCAGTGCTCTAATTCTGCTCCACGGACGAGTTTCTTCACCTCCCAACTAAAATTGTCTTTTAATGAAGAATGAATGTGCTTTGACTCTTAACCCTCTACCTTGACTTGCCTTTATACTTTAGGTAAAACCCTAATCTCTCAGTGACATGTACAGCTGAGATTAGTCTAAATCACTAATATAATCAAAATACACTTTATTAGACTCAACAGCTAAATATAAGACTTTAACTTTATTAATAAAGTGAATTACAAAATAGATTTGACTTGAACGACTTCCTGCACCTTTGACACTAACCCTGTGTGGAAGTTTTTGTCTAAGCTACAAACATCAGCATTCCCTCTTAGCAAGGAAGAAATTATGCACCAATCCAAGTTTGTCTCTAAATGCTTCAAGCTTCCCTTTTGCTAAAGGCTTGGTCAGAATATCAACAACCTGCGGATTTGTGGGTATATACTAGAGCTTTACTGCTACCTTCTAAATCCTGTCTCGAATGAAGTGATATCTCATCTCAATGTGCTTGGATCTATCATGAAAAACTGGATTCTCAAAGAGTTTGATACAACTCTGATTATCATGGTAAATCACTGTGGAATCCAACACGTGATCAAATACACCTGCAAGCAACTTGCGAAGCCATATACTCTGCCTCTGCTGAGTTGAGAGCCACGGAAATCTGCTTCTGGCTGAACCAGGATATCATCATTGATCCCAACCTGAAGCAACACCCTGAGGTGCTTTCCCTATCTGATGCACTACCTGCCCAATCTAAGTCCATATACCCTTACAACTTCACCTCACCATCTCCAAGATATCGCAACTAGTGTTGCAAATATCTTCGATTTCTCTCAATATCTCCAATTTCTCTTAAGTTTTTCAGGCTATCGATTTTTCCGATAGTTTGATAATTCTTCAAGTCTAAGTTTCTTATTGCCAATATTTTCCTATAATTTCCGATATTTTACCTAATATTCCTGATAAATTGTTTACAAACCCTCGGCGATATATTCCCCAAAATGATGTTTCAAACATTGGTCTCATCCCATACTCTACTATGCCACTCAAATATCTGAGCACATGTTTTGTTGCTACCCAATGCTCCTACCTCGACTCCACCATGAACTGGCTCAAGGTGTTCACAGCAAAACATATATCTGGCTTAGTGTTAACCAAATACATCAAGAAGCCTATCAATTGCCTATACAACATGGGATCCACCATATATGAATCTAAAGTAGTTACCTTCTTCAGAATAGTGATCATAGGCATGGCCATGGGTTTGTAGTCCTCCATCCAAAATATCTTCATGATCTTGACCGCATACTTACCCTGCCCGAGGAAAATCTCCCCTGGTTTCTGCCAAACCTCCAACCCAAGGAGTAACGCATCATGCCAATGCCCTTTATTTCAAACTTAGTTGACATATATGCCATGCAACTTGCGATGAGCTTCTTTGAACCTATAGAAACAAGTCATCTACATATAGTACTAAAGTGAGCAAATCAACCTCAACAAATATGAAATATAAGTTGGGATTTGCTTCATTTTTTGTGAAACCCATGCTCTGCAGGTATCCATCGATCCTAGAATACCATGCTCTCGATGCCTACTTGAGCCCATAAAAGGCCCTTTTCAACCTGTACACATGGAACTCCTTCCCAATAATCTCAAAGGCTTGAGGCTACTCTATGTACACTTCTTCCTCAATTATCCCATTGAGGAAAGTTGTCTTCACATCCATATGATATATCCTCCATCCCATAATGGGAACTAAAGACATCGTTGCTCTAATGGAAGTGTGCTTGGCAACTGGGGCAAAAGTCTCCTCATAGTCCACTCCCTCTTTCTAGGAGAATTCTCTCGCCACAAACCTTGCTTTGTACTTCTCTATACTGCCATATGTTGCATGCTTGATCTTGTAGAGCCATCTGGAAGTCACTAGTGATTTCCCCTCCAGTCTAGGCACAATGTCCCAAACATCATCCTTCATGATGGAGGTGTACTCCACCATGGCATCCTTCTGAACCTACTGGTTTCTTGCTTTTAAAAACTGGAAAGCTCAGAATCTATAATGTTGCTCATCAATGCCATGTAGTTTGGAAACTTCTTTAGAGGTATGCTCTCCCTAAATGAAATCCTAGGAGCCTCAACATGCTCCTGAGCATCCCTCAATGCCTACATAAACCATCAAGGTCTCTTGACAGAACTGGTAGGAGCTAGTGGCTCCTCTAAATCTGAAAGTTGTTGCCCTGATCTGGAAGTCGTTGGTGACCCTAGCTCAACCTTTGGAGCTTCCTACTCCTCATCCTCTTCCACTAGAATAGGCTCATGAGATTTCTTAGATACAGAGCCTTCCTCAAACTTTACATCCTTGCTTACAATTGTCTTTCTCTCCCCTGGAATATAGATCTTGTAAGCTTTTGCAGTCTCATTGTAACCAACAAACAAACCATCTTGTTGGAGGGCTCCAAATTGGTCCTCTTCTCAACCAGTACATGGATGTAAACTAGACAACCAAAGATGCAAAAATGACTCACCTCTAGCTTCACACCAATGAATTCCCCCTCTAGTGTCTTGTTCACCAAAATCCTATGAGGACACTTGTTCTAGATGTAGACTACTACACTACATGCTTCTGCCCATCAAAACATAGGCAAATCTTGATCATGTATCATGGCCTTAGCAACCCCTATGATGGATCAATTCCTTCGCTCTACAACCCCATTCTATTGTGGGTTGTACGAAACAGTGAACTCCCTCTTGATTCCTGCATCCTTGCAGAAATCCTCGAAACTATTCAAGGTATACTCACCCTCACTGTTCAATCTTAAAACTTTGATCTTCTTCCCTATTTGGTTCTCCACTTGAGCTTTGAACTCTTGAAACCTGCTAAAGATCTCATCCTTGGTCTTAAGGAAGTAGATCCAAGTTTTGTGAGAGAAGTCATCATTGAAGAAAACATAGTACGTGCTTCCTGTGATTGATGCTACTGACATTGGTCCAAAAACGTCCGAATGCACCAAATCTAGGATCCCTTCTTGTGCTCATTGCTTAAGAAAGCAACCTTGGCATGCTTACCAAGCATGCACCCTCTGCATACACCCTGCTACTCAATGTTGGACTCTATAAAACCTATGACGATCTCCCTCAGAATAGGAAACACTTGGTGATGCAAGTGCCTAATCCTCTTGTGTCGTAACTCAAGCAAGTTATTTGTGTTATGCACTAGGGATCAAACAAGTTCACCATGAAACCAGTATAAATTTCCTTCCCTAACCTCAATCACTTGAGTTGATCCTGGGGTAGACTCCTTCAGTCTTATGAGGACTTTTTGGTTCTTGAACTCTACTGCATAGCCTTGATCTTCCGTGACTGAAATTGAAAGCAAACTATTCTTGAGATCTGGAACAAATAACACATCATCAAATTCTAAAGAGTTACCTAACTAGAGTTGGAAAGGAATGGTACCAACTCCTGCTACTTGATACTTGGTATCATCATCGAGCTCAACCTGAACTCCTAGGACAAACTTGAAAATAGTTCCTGGGCTAATGCTCTACTGTCCACATACCACATGTTCTTCGAAACTATGCTGGAAGAAAGGCAAGACACCATCGAGAAATCCTTCTAAAATTTGGAGGCAAACTCATTCATTTGAGTTTCAACTGAGGTTGCTACCTGATTATGTTGTTGCTTTCCTTTACCCTTCTTCTTCTTCAGACATTGTGATGCATAATGGTCATTCTTATGACATATGAAGCACTTGATTTTACTCAAGTCCTTCTTCCCTGGCTGTGAGGCCAACTGCTCTCTTCATCTTACGCTTGTTAAGTCCCTTAACTTTGTCCTTCTTTGTTTGACCAATTAGGGCATGATCACTATCACCTCTCTGCATGTTGGTCTTTGACTCCATTTGAGTTTCCTCCTTGATATAGTCTTCCCTAGCTATGAGGCCAACTCCTCTCTTCATCTTACGCTTGTTAAGTCCCTTAACTCTGTCCTTCTTTGTTTGACCAATTAGGGCATGATCACTATCACCTCTCTGCATGTTGGTCTTTGACTCCATTTGAGTTTCCTCCTTGATATAGTCATCCCACACTCTTTCCCATAAGGGAAGGTTTTCCCGAACATAAACACCCTGGACAAATGTTTCCCATTGAGGTGGGAACCCATTCAATGCCCTATTTACAAGCTCTTCATCTTCAACCTTCTCCCCAACTGCTGCAAGTTGATCACAAATCTATAACCATCATCAGGTAACTAGTGACGGTATCTAATCTGGTCATCTCAACAAATCTAAGTCTGTTATGCAATATCTTCTTTTTGTTAATGTTCTCACTCTGGTAAAGGCTAACCAAGGCATCGAACATCTCCTTCATTGTCTTCTTCTCAGATATATAAAGGATCAGCTGATCCTTTACAGTATCTATGATCATTTGCTTGCCTTCACTTCTTTCTTCTTGTGAGCTGCCAAATAATCTGTCGACAAAGTCACTACATCCTTGACGATATTTCAGAATAGATCATTCTCTTCTAATAAAAGAGTTACCCTTACTTTCCATGATAGGAAATTTGTGGCACCATCCAATTTGTCCTCAAACCTGAGGCTAGTTAATGCCATCTCTAAACTACACACAAACCCCTACTCTTCTAATCTCCTTAATTAGAGTAGCCCTCATACCATGTATTTTTTATTGACCCTAGGTGAATATCATCATTATGTTCTCAAATAAATAAACAGTTATTTAATTTGCAATAATTAAATTCTTCACATAGCAATATTCACAAATATAGCTAAAAAATAAACAACAAAAGCATAAACACAGTACATAAACAACTTACTCTTTCCAATCAGCTTTGATTAATAGATCAAAGCTTACAAGGAAACCTCCACAACTACCAAAACTAATAGTTGTACGGTACACTCAAACTTAGCAAAATCTGCACTTACTAAGGAAATCTACCCACCAAAAACTAAGAAATACACCACTGCACGTTGCCTTGCTATACAGATGTCTAGGCGACTGTACGGACTTATTCTATAGAACTGTATGGACCTCTCTGTACAGATCCATACTCTATACAAATCTATTGTTGTTGCTCCCTACTCGTTGAAATCTGCCTAGTTGCTAAAGCACGCTCCTCTCTATCACTCTAACTCTGCTCCTCAAATGAGTTTCTTCACCTTCCAACCAAAACTAAAACTATCTTTTAGTGAAGAACAAATGTGTCTTAACCCTCTACCTTGATTCGCTTTTATACTTTAGTCGAAACCTAATCTACCAAAATCCTAATCTCTCAGTGAGATGTACACTTGAGATTAGTCTAAATTACTAATGGATAAAAAAGTACACTTTATTAGACTTGATTAAGACTTTGACATTATTAAAAAAGTGAATTACAAAATAGATTTGACTTGGATGACCCTGCACGTTTGACACTAAAAAAGTTCTTGTCTAAGCTACAAACATCAAGAAATCGCTCTTCATCTCATTCTTCAAGTTCAATTCTAGCTCAAAAGGTTGACCTCACCTAAGGTAGACAAGGAAGGGATAACTTTACCTTGCTCATGTAACCTTCAGAGTTCAGACATAACTTCATGTTTAATAGACACGCACATTCTCACCAAGGCTTAGGAGGGACATACTGGTGACTTCTGAAGTTTCAACCATCATAATCTATCCACTTCCAAATTCACTCATAGTGGTCTTGGTGACCTGAAGCACTCTCCAAATCGCCTCCTTCCCAAAGGCTCCAACAAAGCTACTCAAAAGAGCAAGGATGAGCAGTAAAATCCCATAACTCGCCTTTGTTTTTCCTAAAGAGACGGAAGGCCCTACCTATGCAAATGTCAAAGCTAACGGCAACGAGCAATCTGAGAACCCAAAACCCTCCCCCAAAACACAACCTTGCTAGTACACAGTTCTATCAAAAAACAGTTCAAGTATTCTCAACCATCCTATCTATTGATGATTGTAGCTCGGACAGGTGCTTCTGCATAGCCCAGGTGTCAGGCATGCAAGAATCGTCCAGATTTCCTCTCTAGGTCTTTGCTTGAGAGAGCAAAAGACTTTTGTATCTCTTTCCTAAGTCTAACTTAGGAAAAGCACATTAATTAACTTAAAGTTGACTAATGACTAAAAACTTAAAAGTGAACTTAAGAATAAGTCACAATTGTTGATCTTAAGTGAGGCTTGAGATCTAATCTCACCCATCGATCACTTTGGAGATCTAGGATTAAGGTTTTGGTCATTGAAATGTTATAAAAGGAAACCTAAGGAGAGGGGGAGACACACAATAGTCACATAGAGTGAGTGAGATCTCATTGATTGGTTGGAGAAGGACTTTTAACCAAGTGTGCAGGTGCAAGGGTAGGGTCAGAGGAAAGGAACAAGGGTCAGCGGAAAAGGTAGCAACCAAGTGTGATCGGCTAGGCTATCTTGTTGTTGTTGTATTATTCCTCAATGGGCCATTTTCCCAAGATAGGAGCCTAGGATATTATTATTAATAAAATCATCATTTGTTGGTTTCTCCCCTTTGGGATTTTCCCAAGGTAAATTCATGTGTCAAATGTGTGAATGATTTCCTGTTTATTTTCCGTTGTGTAATTAGTTAAGAACATCAGTGTATTTCTTTCATAATTTCATAATTATTGGAATTGAAGATCAGATTTCGGTTCAAAAATTAACATGGTATCAGAGCGGGTTTAGCTCTGGAAAGGAAATTGCAGTTTGACGAGGTTTACAAGGAATTTAAAAAAGTATAGTTGTACGAGCTGCATGGGCCGTATAGTCACAATTGTACATCGTACGATTGCGTGAAGGCTACACGTGCAGATTTGCGAGTGGAGGCAGGTCGCACGAGAAGGCAGATCGTTAGGAGGGCGGTCGGTCGTGGTGGCTATGGAGGTTGCCAGCAGCAAGGTGGAGGTAGCGGGTGGCAGGCCACAGGACCACGGGCCAACCGCAGGCCATAGAGCGATGCAGGCTTAGATCAAGAACTAGGCATCAGAAGTATAGGAACCGACAGTAGGTGTGAGGCACAGGCCGCCAGACCAACAACCGCCAGCTGTAGGCGCCGAGAGTGGGAATTGAGGGAGGCTTTTCATCGAGGCAGGGTGATAGCAGACATGGCGACAATTAGCAGGAAGTTGTTGGCACAGGGAAGAAGCAGAGCCAGCAACGGGAGGCAACGAGGTGACGACAAAGCTAGAGAGGACGAACCAGTGGAGGAAAGGAGCACGGCGGTAGGGAGCAGGGAGCTGCAACAGGTGAAGAGCTGACAGCTGAGATAGGATGCGAGCACGAACTAAGGCAGCAGAGGGTGCTATGACAAGAGTTGACGAGAGGTAGCCGCCAGCCAGAAGAAGGCGCAGACAACCATCGCGCAAGCCACCGCCTTCCAACACAATCACCAGGGCAACCGCCAACTAGCATAGCCACATCAGCAGACCGCCGCTGCAGCAAGGCAGCCCAAAGCAACTGCGAGGAAGCCTAGGAAAATCCAAGCAACCCAGAACAGCCCTAGGCAACGCCCAGAAAATTTCGGGCAACCCCAAAAAGGAGTCAAGCAACACCCAGAAAGGCTCGGGCAACCCAGTACATGACTGGGTAGCGAGTAGGAAGCTCGAGCAACCCAGAAAAGGGTTCAGGCAACACCCAAAAAACTTAGGTGGCTCAGAAAAACACCCGAGCAACAGCAAGCTAGCAGTGGGCAAGAATCCAAGCAGCGGGCAAGAACCCGAGCTACAGACAAAAATTCGGGCAGCAGAAATCCGAACAACAGTTCAGCAAAATGGTCGCAGCAAGCTTAAGGTACGAAGATAGGTTGGAAGGTGCTTCCAACTACAGCCCATGGAAGGCAAGGATCAGTCTAGTTCTCATGGAGAATGTGTTGTGGGAGTTTGATAACTATACGATGACCCCACCGACAGATCCTAGGTACCTGGCAGCTCATAACTTGAAGGATGTGAACGCTAGGAGGATTATTATAAAAGCGGTGAAGGATCGTTTGATCCCTCACATAGCTGAGAAGAAGTCATCTAGGGAGATGTGGGAGGCTCTTACAGGTTTATATCAGAGTAATAACCACAACAAGAAGATGGTGCTTGTTATGCCTCAAAGTGCCTGATGCATCCTTTCCAAACATACCAGAGCGAGGAGTTTCCTTTTTTTTAATTGTAAAGGCCAAGTTTTTGGGGCTATATTAAGTAGTGTTGATTTTGGGGCTAAATACCCCTGATCAAGTCATGGCAAGTCCTCTTGGTTTTCATTCCAGGAAGTGTTGGCTTAGTGGCATTGTTGATTGCCTCTTGATGAGCGGTAGTCCCCCATCTTGTTGGGCCATTTGGGCCCTGGGTTGTTTGTTTGATGCTTCTTGGGGTGGATCCATTAGGACATATGACCACACTCATTTTGTTTTGTATAGGTGATTGTGCATGTAAGGGTTGTCATACCCGATTTAGCACACCTCATTTTGCCCACTTGGACCTATTGTTTTGATAGAAAACCCCTCCTCCTAGTCTCTAGACCAGTGACGTCATTCCTTAAAGAAGCCTACATGGTTAAAAAACAGGGCATTTAGGGACAAGCATTTGTTGGGGTTAGTTGGGGAATGACGTCCTCCTTTTGGCTCACCTTGCATTTGGTGGAGCCTAATTTCACATTTTTATTGTTATTTTATGTCATTGTGCGGTTTAGTCCCCAAGTTTGTGGGTGCACTAACCCAATTTTTTATATTTTTTCATTAACTTGTAGGTTCAAATTTGCAAAAGGTTGAGGGTTGTCTCTTATAA
Source organism: Larix kaempferi (assembly GCA_027924585.1). Taxonomy (NCBI): domain Eukaryota; kingdom Viridiplantae; phylum Streptophyta; class Pinopsida; order Pinales; family Pinaceae; genus Larix; species Larix kaempferi. The sequence continues at coordinate 3,442,714 of BSBM01000101.1, read as the reverse complement.
ATAAGACATCCTCACCTCATTTGTAAAACATGGACAAGGGTTCAAATTATGAAATCTTTTATCTTTCTCTTGGTTTATGAGAGTATTTGAAGCTAGGTGCACTTCTCTTGGGATGTCTTTTTCTCTAGCCTGAATGGTGAATGGAAGGATTTTTAGGGTTTGATAGTCACATGCTAAGTGGATGCTAAGAATAGTTGTGATAACTCGTGCTCAAGGATGACCTACGATACATCTCCTTGCTCATACCTTGATTAATGTTGGTAAGTTTATCTCCTTACCCTAGTTTAATGTCATTCTTGAAGTGCTTTGGACTAAGGTAGGGTTTGTTTGCTAGCATTTTGTCTACTTACTTGAGGAGACCTTCCTATTAAGGAGCTCTCCATAGTTCTATTGGGCTTTTGAATTCTCTATTTGCTCTAAGTAGGGTTTTGCTACCTACCCCTACATGGTTGCTAGCTTTGCCCTAATTGCAAGTATTGGAAGCCATGTTAAGAGGAGGAATGTTAGCCTCAATCTCTCATAACCCTAGGGTTGGAGACAAGAATCTAATACGAATCTAATACCCTATCCTTCAATTATCCTCCTTTTATCAAATTTTACATGTCTTGTATTTTATTTTATGCATAGAAATATTTTTAGCTGGAAACCGAAAAAGCCCTAAAAATCTAAATAAATTCAAAAATTCAAAAGTAGCCGTGAATTTGTTTTTCCCATCCACCCTAAAAATTCACCCTAGGGTTTTAGCCACAAACCCTAGGAAATTTCTCCTCTTTCGTGTATATGAATTGCATTTATTCAGAGTGAATTTTGAAATAGATAAAAAACATGGATGATGAGATTACATGTGTCATCCAGAATGGGAACTGAAATAGATATTCATAATCTATGGTATTAGCATACCTTCCAGAGTAAAGTGTGACTAAGTAAACTTGGTAAGAATGATATGGGCATCCACTTCTTAGAAGAATGTGTGCACTAAAGTCCAGCACCTTTTCTTATGAGGATTCCAGAGTCTTGGGAAATTATAACTTAAATGGTATAACAATATTAAAACACCTCTCTTTCATAATCCAAAGAATTACTTCTTTGGATTTTGAAGGTGTTCCATATAGCCATTCAAAAGAAGAAACCATTTCCCTCATTACAATAGAGAGGTGTGTGGATCTTATTGGATACGTGACATACTACATAATCTCTACTGTGTAAGATTTCCTAAGATCTTCATTGTTAAAGAATTTATATTTGTCCCTTCATAAACAAAAACTTTCAGTCAGTTTCCATTGATCATGACAACTCAATACACAGGAATGAATAACTAATGCCATTGGTACCTTGCCGAACATCCCAATCTGGTGTTTTGGTTAAGGATCCATATCCACACGTAACAGGTTATGAGTTCAGGTTGGGGATTATGAGACTTAGGTGTGAGCATTTGAAGATGTGATTCTATCAATTTGATTTTCATTTTTTTCTTAATGGTTATCATGGTTATGGTGCCAACACTTCCTACCAGGATACTCTATTGAATTGTGGCACAAGGGTTGGGACCCTAAGACTTGAATATCTACTACAACAAATGAATAAAAGAAGAGGAACCAATAGGGAACAAGTCCTCCCAAAATTGGCCTCATGTTGTCTAAAAAGAATGGAGGAAGCCCCGGCCACAGCTGAATGGAGGAAGCCCCGGACACAGCTGAATGGAGGAAGCCCCAGACACAGCTCAAACAAATTTAAAGAAATTGTGGAATTCTGATCATGCACTCATCTGTTTGTTTGTGGTCAAATCTATGTCTGAACCAACCCTATCTTGGCGGATCAAAAATACATGTTAAATCCATGAGAAGCTGGACCTAAAGCTTTGTGCCAAAGGTTTCTTCGCAGTGGTCAATGAAAATAAAGAGGAAAGGAAGAAGATCTTTAAAGTTGGTCCCTATTTGTAAACATAAAAGATCTCTATATGCAGCAGTATTGGAACATTGGTTTCGATTTGCAAATAGAGGATTTCTCAAAAAAAGTTAGACTGTACTCTCTTTTGCTTCAGTTTTGTGGATGAGGAATTCTTAAAGGGACCAGGGGATGTAACTGAAATTTACCTTGAATCTTCAGAGATAATGAAAGAGATGAGATTAAAGACCTACGACATATTTTTGTTCATACAAGGATCTCACAAACTGCTACCGAAATCAATGATATTGTGACATGAAGGCTATAAATGGAGATGATTGATCAATTATGAAAGTTTAACATTAAAATGTAGGCATAGTTGTGAATGTTAGTTTTTCATACAATTATAGCATAATAATTCAATTGCATAAGATCAATAGGATCACTAAAAGAAAGACAATGCACAGAAACAAAGAACACGAGAATTTGAACTGGAAACCCAATCGGGAGAAAACCCAGCAACCTTCATATAGAGATGAATAATTCTGAGAACAGAGTACAATGATGAGAGAGATAAAGAGGAAAGTCTCTCTAAGTAAAACCCCAAAACAGCTTCTCTTCTCTACAGATGCGAGCTCTTCTCCAAGTGATGCGAACTTGTGTGAGTGAATGCGAACTTGTGTGAGTGAGTGAGTGTATAATGAGGTGAACTTTCCCTCTATTTATACAAGTGCCAAACTGGCTTTTTCCTCAACAGGGCCGACTTGTCTAACTTGGTTGGGCCAACCTGACCTGGGGTACAATAAATAAATTTATTTTAATCTTTTTCTTTGGGTAATTTATCCCCAAGGTTTACATTGATTCTTTCAAGGGTTTACATGATTAATTACATCAAGTTCAACTCCCTTAGGAGGTACAACCAATTACAATAAAATACAATAAGAATAACTTCTGAAGTTGCACAAATTCCAACAGTGAATATGTGCATCTTTAGCAGGACCACCTACATATCCAAAAAACCTAGAAAGGAAATCATGCAAAGAATGAGGACAATTCCTCAACCCAAGGATAAGGATGAGCGAGTTCAGAAGGGGTGGGAAAAGAAAGGACTCAACCAAAAAAAAATAAAATAAAGGAAATAGTAAATACCCATATAGATAAATTGAAGGAGAATATAATGGAAGGAAATTGTTACTGTGAAAAAGGAGGGTGAATTCTCGAGAGCAGAGACAAACAACGAATATGAAGTCGATAAGGGAAATAGCTTAGAAATAACCCCAAATCTACTGAGAGAGAAGAAGAAGAAAAGATTCCAACATGTATCACAGAAAGAGAAGAGAAAAAATGCATATCTGAGTCTCAAGGGTCAACTTTCTATATCAATAGGAAAAAGTAGGCCAACCAACACCAATTCAAAATACTATCCTGCAGCACATGCAATATAGCACACAGATCTCCACCCAGGATGACAATCAACAGCCTAATAATGAGTTGATGTAGTTGAAGAGAAGTATAAAAAAGGTATGGAAAGAGAGTCACAAAAGGAATGCAAATGTGTATGAGCAACAAAATTTATTAATGTGAGGAAAATTATGCTTGAAATCAAGCACCCTGAAGAAGCTCAAATAAAAAAATAGTAAAATAGGTGACAAACCTACAAACGATATCTTATCCCCTGGAAATTATGCTTGAAATCAAGGACCCTGATGAAGCTCAAACAAAAAAATGATAAAATAGGTGACAAACCTACAAGTGAGCTCTTATCCTCGGAATTAACATATCATGTCCATTCTGGCCAATTTCAGACATTGGAAACCGTATCTTCTCATCCAGGACAAACAAACCCAGACCCTTGATGAAAGTTCTACCATCTTATGCAATCATGTAAGTGATAACAGCTACCAGATCTAAAAATGGTTACGAAAGAGAAAAATATATAGAAAACCCATAAATAGTTTCCATTCAGAAAACTAAACTACAAGCATTAAGGATATTATAAAGCATAGCAGATAAAATATGGAAAGAATGTAGATAAAGTGCAATAAGAGCTCGTGGGAAATCATGCGGACCAGCAATTCTTTGGAACCCAAGGAAAGGCCAGCTTGAAGAAGAAAAAGGAAATGGATGGTGGTTATCAACCAACGTATCTTATTTTTCCTTTATGTTTCTAGGCTTTGTAACAGATATTAATGCACCATTAGAACCAAGCCAAAAAGCTCCCTGTCAGAACTCTCTATCTTTCTACTGAGTAAGGTTGAATGGTAAAGCTTGCATCCTGGGGATGAACTTAAAAGAATCACTTGCCTGGAAGAGAAAAATGGAGGATTAGGAAGATTAGGGAAAGGAGGATTAAAAGAAATTCGGTGGCATATATCCTCCCAGATTCCCAATAGCCCAAGGGATTATCTCAGATTCTCAACGGGTTGTCACCAATGATGCTGGTTGTTTGGTTAGTTCCACACTGGCCGGGGCCCAGTTCAAATCCCTAGGGCCAACAGGTTTACTAGGGATGCCATCCAAGAATGGGGAAAAGCATCCGTTGGGTTACCCCACAAGGCTTTCCATGAGAAACTACAAACCTATATAGCCTCTCGCATATTAAATTAGCTCTCTCTCCTCTATTCTAGCTGAATCCTTGCTCCGTTGCAAGGAAATATATATATATATAGCCTCCTCCCTCCATTGAAAAGGTTCATTAACTACAAACTGATGTAGCCTCTCGCATATTAAATTAGCTCTCCCTTCCATTCTTCTAGCTGAATCCTTCCTCCATTGCTCTACGAACCAATGTAGCCTCTCGCATATTAAATTAGCTCTCCCTTGTCCGTTCTTCCAGCTGAATCCTTCTTCCATTGCCCTCCATTGCCCTACAAACCTATGTAGCCTCCTTGCAATGGAGGAAGGGTTCAGCTAGAAGAATGGACAAGGGAGAGCGAATTTAATATGCGAGAGGCTACATCAGTTTGTAGTTAATGAACCTCTTCTTCTCCTGGCCTACGTACTGGAGTCCTTTACTATCAAAGTAGAAGGATCGCCCCACAGGCCAGTGATAGTGGTGGCTTTGTTTGCAACCAATTTTTTTGTATACAATGACCAATGTACACTTACCGCTCATATTAATAGTTAGAATAAGCATTTTATTTAGAAAAAAAAAGCTAGAGGTAAAACAATGACACCAAAGAAGACAAGGAAAGTAAAGGTAGTTCCTTTAGTCCAAAGGACCAAATGTTATCATTAAGATTCTTGTGTGTGTTTTTGAAAGTTAATTAGTAGAGTTTTGCTGGAGACTCTTCCCGTGTCTATCCTTAGATCTCAGGTTCAAGAACAGACCTAACTATATGGGAAGAAAGTCCATTCAATCTGTAAGATAACTAGTTTTTCCATTGTTGGTCACAAGATTTTTCCATTATAAAAGGTATTTACCCTCAATGCCACTATATGAGTTGAAGTCCCCAGCCTAGTAAAAGATTTCGAAAGTCTTTGGAGTTCCTATTCCAAGCACATTGACAAATTGCTTGTCAAGATCTGTTCAGAGACCAAGAAAAGATCCTTTGTGCAGTCAACCCTTGACAGTGACTTGAGATGAAACTGAAAGCCAAGTTAGGGAGAGTCTTAAAACAAAAGGTAACATATCTCAACATTTGTATCCATGCATTAGATGCCAGGACACCAAGAATGAGATCAGAAATTTGTTGTTTAATGCCAAAACTCAAGGCCCGTGATTTAGATACGAGGACACGGAGCACAAGATCAGAAAGCTGTTGTTGAATGCAAAAACACGAGAAAAAACACAGCTATAGCTATTGAGACTTCTCCTTATGACTCAGAATGTCCTAGATTGAGGCCTAGATTGAGGCCTATAGCAAGAAGATGAACTAGAGTAAGGCCGATGCCTTCATCTTCTCAATGACTAGCCAAGGCTATAACAAGTGGAATTCCAAATAGTCTCGAAGGCAAGGAAGTTGTCCAAACAACTTGCTTGCTCCAAACAGTTTTCATCGGATACGTCACACAAGTGAAAGAAGCCATGGTCTGATGGCCAAGACCTCATCCTCCACTCTTATCAAAAGGGGAAATCTATTTTTCTCTGAAGGAGAGAAAGTTGTGGCAAAGACATGAAATTCCAACCTGTCAAAGGACTTTTACCCTAAACAACAAGCAAATCCCAATAACAACCAATGTTACCAGAATCTACAATTCAAGAAAACAACAAATTCTTTTTGCAGATTGTTGTGACCTTTTGCCGAGACCTTCCATTTTTTTCTGACTTTAATTTTTCAAACACTTGTCAAGTTATTGCCATACACCATTTTTGCAACATTGACAATAACCCACTCTATGTCTTGGTCAACCGTAATGGAAAAACTTAAAAAGGCATAAAGTATAAGCAAGTCATTATTGTATAATAGTCAGCACAACCCTGTGGACTAACAGTCGAATGACTCGGCAGAAAATAGCACTTTACATATCCCATATATCCCATGCTTCTAAGAAGTTGAAGATAATTTTAATATGAGGGCAACGCTACAAGTCACTTGAGTTAGAATAACACTTTCACTGTGAGAGCAAGGAAGAATAAGTGGTGTAGCAATGCTCCTAGCACTGCATTTCAAAAAGAATGTTTTCACATCAGTAAGATATGTATTGAATTAGTGTAAGTTTTGGTCAATTTCAATAGCAGGGAAGCTTGAAAGTTGTAATATTAAATAAGAACCAAAATGGTTCACTGTGAGAGCAAGGAAGAAGGAGGTGTTGTAGCAATACTCCTAGCACTGCATTTCAAAATTAATGGTTTCACATCAGTAAGCTGTGTCCTAAATTAGGGTAAGTTTTGGTCAATTTCAATAGCAGGGGAGGTTGTAAGTTGTAACATTAAATAAGCACCCAAATGGTTCAAGGATATTAGAGCTTGTGAAGCAAGGTTGAATAATTTTTACCCAAATTTTGGTCCATTCACTCTAAATTTTTCCTAAATGCCATTAATCTCCGATGTAAAGGGCCTTCCACCTTTACTAGCAGTCACAAGGCAATGTCACATCCTAGGTCACTTTATACTTATAGTTTCAATTCTCATTTATGTTCATAGGTGAGGTTAGTTGTGATAGTCATAGCACCAATGCAAGCTAGAATGTACATCCAAAATGTTTTATTTTTTTTCTTTTCACAAGGTGCTTCCTGTTATCACTATGCGGCAAGTGTTCCCTTCCACATTCTGGGAATATTTAAATGCAATATAGTCAGCATACAACACTCTAGAAAGATCCCTCTGGATAAGAAGTCATGGCCTCTCGGTAAGAAGTCATGGGTGGGTGGGTATCTAATCTGCCAAAGTCACCCAGGATTTGCACCTGTCCCTAACCGTTTGGATGGGTGGGAGCTATCTATTCAACCAAAGCCACCCATGATTTGGACCTGGCCCCAACAGATTGCATGGGCAAGATGGCCTCTGAAAGGAAAAATGTGTCTCTGGGGGGGATTTGAACCTGGGTGGGGGGTATGAAACACCAGTGCATGCCTCATTGCAGTTCTTCTTCTAGCTCTTCCTCCAGACAGAGTACTATTTTGAGTTTCCTTCAGCCAGCCTCAGATGGTAGGAGAGATACTTCCAATGCTTCCAGTGTTTCCAGTGGCCCACGACAGTTTCACCATCACCATTTTTGGATCACAATTCTTGGATCCACTCTCCTTCTTTGGACCAGCTCTCTTCATATATCTCCTTCTATATATTTTTCTCCGAGACCTGCTCTTCTCCTATAGAACTAGGGTTTGTTTGACTTCTGCTTTTTATCTTTTTTTATAAGAGTTACTTTTACGCTCCCACTTTGTTTTGTTCCTTGGTACTACACGGTCCCATTGACCTACTTTTGTGGTCATTCGTTGGACATTAATAAAATTATCTTATCTTATCTTACTTTACCATCTAACAAAGCAATCATTGATGTTTGTCCGAAATGTCCATGAGGCAAATTTCAAAACCCGATCATGTCATTGGTCCCAGTATTTATCACATCATTTATAATATCTTAACCACATTTTCTTATCAGTGTTTTGTGGGTGGAACCACCCTTAGTTTGTTACTCCAGCATAAGTAGAGAAGAACTAGGGCGACATTTGTAAAGACGATTAAAACTTAAATTTTCCCACCTTTAATTTTATAATACTTCCTTTTGAACTAGATGTCTCTGCCAGCAAAGATGAGACGCACAATGCAAATAACAAGAAGCTTAAAAGAAAACTTTTGATCAAGATCACGATGTTATTTTCTGACAATCCTATCTTGATTTTGTGATCCTTTAGGTGGCTGCCCAATACTTTTGGCATTGAGTGAGTGTTGTGATCCTTTAGGTGGCTGCCTAATACTTTTGGCATTGAGTGAGTGTGTATGACCTTCAAAGTGTTATTTTTTAGTGCAGCTGCGAGACCCATTCTCAGAGAGGATGGTACCCTGGTCAGTTAACTAGGGTTCCTGGTCATGTTAACCAAGCAGAGTAGAGAGTAAGACCCTAGAAGGTACCCTAGGGCCCCCAGCTATCTCTTGGGGTTCTTGGTCGGGAACCAAGCAGGTTGATGCCATGGAAAAGTCCCTAGCATGTGGCTAGGGCCCCTATTTGTCTCTAGGGTATTCTGGTTGGGACTACACAGGTTCTTGGTCACGAGGACAAAGTAGATCCTGCAGGTTGAGACAGAGACATCCTGGTCTAAGACCAAGTAGATTCTTGGTCACAGGGACCAAGTAGGTCCTGCAGGTGGTTTCAGTCTAGGATTGAAAGCTCAGCCTAGGGCCAAGAGCCATTCCTTGAGAATGGAGGTTCTTGGTCAGTTACCAAGATGATGATGTGTGATGTCCTCTTCTCCTAGGTCTTCGAGATGGTTGAGTTAGATGGTCTTCTCAAGGGACTGGCCACCCCTTGATGAAGCCACTAACATTTGACCTTAGGAGCGGTCTAGAGGACCACATGATCACATCATCCAGTGTGGATCCTTCCTTATACAATGATGATGAACTTTCAGGTTATATGGAACATTTGTACATTTGAGAGAGAGATGATTGGTTGTACCATCCCCACCTTGGTTATTTTACTTTTGGTCCTTCCATTGTGTTATTTATTGATCTTGTGGTACCTTTGTCTTTGACTTATGGTTAGTGGGGTCTTCTACTCACCTTCAGTTGTTTCTTGATTTGTACCTTCTTGGTGTTTTTGATCCTATGGGTACTTTGGTTGGTTGTCCACTTTGTGGTACACCCTTGGCACTAGGGGCTATGGATCATGTACCCACACTTACCTTATGTTGGGTCATGTGTTGGTCCTTGTACCCTCACCTAACATTTTTTTAAAGGTTAGTACCCACTTTTTTGTCACCCTACTTATATTTTATGTTTTATGTTATTAAAAGTGACTTTATTAATTTTTTGACCCTAAAGGTTAGTACCCACCCTAGTCACTTATATTTTATTTTTTATATTTTTTGAGTTTTTTATTTTATGTGGTACTTTCCTAATTTGATGGAATCCTAACTTAATAATTCATTGACCCTTTCTAGAAGACCCTAACACTCTATTTATTGAAGTCTTCCTTTGGCAAGTTAAAAATCATCACACATCGTTATCTCTGCTCTGCTCTTTTCTATACTTGACGTCAAGAGTTTTTACAGCTGCTCACTCAAGGTTGAAGGCCGCCCACCTGCTGATCATCTCAGATCTGGTTTAGGTTGACATCAAGATTTGCTGGGGTTTGTCAATTACATGCTGCTGCCATATATGACTGAACCGTGAACCCTTTATTATTATTTTTTGTTTATGACCTGTTTAAGAAGAGCCGTGACAGCAGCTACTCCTTGATAACCTGGCCGTGAGCCCCTCCTTCAATTCCGTGAGCCCTAATCTCTCTTGACCGAACCCTGATCCACCGAAATATGAGCTGCGTTATTTTTAATGAAGGCCACATTCTACCTTGATCTGTTGAAGCTTGATAAAAGGTCTATGGGATTCCAATCTGCTATTTATCTACCTGTTGAGGTCTTGCTGGTCATCGATCTTTTGTTCAATATCCGATTGAAGTAATTTCTGCCTGCCATGTACATTTTATGGAGGCCGTAACCCTCTTTGGCACAGAACTAGTCTGCTGAGTAAGCCGCAAGACCTGTGGGTTGACTTTCTCTGCCGTGGGTATTTTGTAAAGGGTGTGAGCATTGATATTTAAGACTTTTGTCTTTAGATCTCACTCAGTTCAGATATTTTGTATTTTGACTTTATTGAACTGGGCTAAGATCTAATTTGAGTTTTTTGATACACTTTATGTTGAGTCTTGTTTTTGAACTAAACCTATTTAGAAACAGATCCTTGTATTGAGACTTATTTGCAGTCTAAATCCTGTACTTTGACTTTGGTTGTGGACAAAATCTTTTGTGCTGTGTACTGACTGTATTGACTATCCCTGATTGACTGTACCTCAACCTTTCTCTCTCTCTCTCTGGTTTGTACTTGTCCTCCAAGTCAGGGTCATCTGGTTCCTAGTGATTGACTGGCCTCTGAGAGGCACAGTCCTTTTCTGAAAGTAATATTTCTGAGTATATAACAGGAAGGTTCTACATTCCAGGTAAGTACCCTAAACTTGTCTTCTTTATTTTCTGTTAATAAGCACTGTGTATGTTGAACTAATATTAAAGATTACATGTTATTGAAGATTACTTAAACACGGTGACAATTTGGTAGTGTTAAAGCTGAGAAGTTGAAAGAGATGAAAATTATGTTTTACTAGAGCTACTGCTGTACTATTTCAATTTTAGTACTAATTATTAGATGTTAAAAGTGATTTTGCATTAAAGTACATTGATTGTTTATTTTTCTGCATTAAACCCTAACTCTACCAAAAATCAACACAAAGCCCCATGCATCATGCTTTCTTATTTGATAATCCTTGTATTTATGGAGGCTACAAGTGTTGCAAGCTCAATCCTTGATGAAGTTGCATGAACAATTTGTTTATGTGTTGTGTGTTCTACAACCAAGAAAAACACTAATAGGAGTAGTGTGCTTGTTGGTTTTCCTATGACACATTTTTATAGAATGTTGATTTTCCAATGTTATATTTATTTTTTGAACCCCATCATCCCCCTCCCCAGTCACCTCCCCTCAAAAAAGAGGTATCAGCTCTGGTCTCATGCAACTAAGATCCATTCCAATAGATTGAAAGAGGTTGGGACTTTGAACTTTGAAGCATTTATACTAAAATTGCTACCAAGATGAACAAACCTTATTAAAGATGGCCTTTTCAAATCCAATTTAAATAGCAATCCATTGTGTCCATTCCACTAAATAGTAAAGACCTGACTCAAAAGTGGGAGATGGCACCAAATAGCAAATAACGGTTTTCGACAAGCCTCAATGAAGAGCACAAATGTTGTCTCAACTTTTAACTTAGGACTAGGAAAAGTCTCCAATGATGAGAAAATTTGTCGACTATGATTCTTGGAATGAAATTGAGCTTCTTATGGTAAGAAGTCTAATTATAAGAGGGGACCCATTCTTGATCATTAATACAGGAAAAGGAGCATGATAGACAGACAAATAGAAAGCAAACAACTTTGATGAGGAAATAGGAATCCTTCAAATTAAATTCTATGGAATTGGTTTGAACCATAACCCAAGGTAAAAGAATAAATGGGCCAACTATATGGCTAAATTGGGTATCCCCTTATCCCAAACAAAGATACTAAATGAACATATGGATGGATCCAAAGAAGAATAATGGTTAAGGAGATTTTGTAGTACCTGGCAGCAGCCTTGAGGAAACGGATTATTTATGCCATGATTAAGCAAACTTCTATCATGATTATCAGATTATATAAGTACTTAAAACTTGCACAGGGATGATAATGTGGCCAAGAGAAAAGTTGTTTAGATTATGGCAATCGCATCCTTTTCATGCTTTCAAGTTTCAACTCAGGTCTGTTACAAAGGAGTTGGGAAGAAAATTTTAGATTGGAGAAAACTGGGAAGATGAATGAGAAGACTGGATGCACTGATGGGAAGTTATTGTAGATGGAGGAAAAGGGCCAAGGAGAATACTGATTCCCTTCCAACCCACCAAAATCCACAAGGCCAACTTCTGCTCTATGTATCCCCTATGTCCTTTCTTTATGTAGTACTCAGGCAAAACATGGAAATGAAAAACCTAAATTCCCATTGAACAAGGAAAAATGTCTCTGTCCCAGAAAGGAAGATACACAAGGAAGTGTGCATGAAAATGAATGTGATGGGAAATATAGCTCAATTCACAGAGGTAGAGTGGACAATTTGAAAATCTTTCATAATCTTGTGGGGCTTAGCTTAGCTGCGGGAAATCAAGGAGATATAAAGGGACATAACGCAATAATGGAGTAACTTTCAGTTGAAATGTAAAATATTGGCAGGTCGAGTGGAAACTGCAAAGCATGCAAATGGAGATGACTGCCATGGATAACTTTATGTTAAAGAAAATCAAGGAAGTTAAAATCAAGCTGGATATATTCTGGCAAGATCTTAGGAGCTTCATCTAGAAGGCGGGAATAAAGCAAATGAAAGCCACTGCCATGCAAGTTATATTCTGCCAATATCTTAGGAGCTCCATGTAGAAGGCAGGAATAAAGCAAATGAAAACCATAGCCAGGGGTAGTTAAAGCTCATCAATCCATGGTTTATCTACCTAGAAAAGACCAGCTTTTGTAATTCAAGCTTCATAGCTTTTGTGTGTGTATGTTCATGTTGTGTAGATTCACATTGGAACCATAGGTATGTCAATAGTTGTAGTGAATGTGAAATCCCTCTGTGTGTGTGTGCAATAGTTGTAAACTTGTAGTGCATGTGAAATCCCTGTGTCTGTGTGTGTGTGCCTGTGTGTGTGAACCATGAATTGTAGTTTTCCAATTTTTTGTCATCAAAGCATATTGCATAGATAAGATGATATATGGGAATGTCATAGCAAATACAAAAATAGGGTAGAAGAATCTCATAGCTCATTTCTCATGATCAAAATCATCAATGCCATCACCGCTGACACTGCCACTGTGCTCTTCTCCCTCCTCCAACTTATCCAGTCCAAGTGTTGCATCCACTTGTGATTGCACTCATAGATATCCCAGTCAGCAGTGACCCAGAGCACTCTCTAGATCCCCTCCTTTCAAAAGGATCCAACAAAGCTAATCAAAAGAGGGACGTTAAGTAGTAAAAGACCATAATTCTGCCTTTGTGGCCACTAAAGAGACGCCGGGCTCTACCCATACGTGTGTCATAGCTTACCGCACTGCACAGTCCGAGAACCCAAAACCCTCCCTCCAAACACAACCTCGCGAGTACTAACAGTTCAGTCAAAAAAGCAGTTCAAGCATTCACGAGCATCCTATATCAGATACTTAAAAAGTGATAGCACACCTAGCTCATGAATGAGAGCATGCACGTTCTCTTGGTCATGATATTCTGGCAATAATTTGCACCAGTTGTTATAAAAGGGCAGAGAGAAACTACTACTGTGAGGTATTTTTTAGGGCTATAGAATACCCAACGGTGGTAGATTTTCCACTTCTGCACAGACCCATTTGGCATATAAATTGTATGGAGCCAGGCTTGGTCTGAGTGCCCTTGGTTAATTACCTACCATTTCATTTTTTGGATGGCATACAATACCGGTGTTAACAGTAAGGATAAAATACTCAGAAAACCTACCAGGGCAAACAAAAACAACATACTGCGGAATATCATCGAGAAAAGGCCCTGACCCTTACCAGTATAATCTCTGGGCCTTGCTGGCAAATACCCGGAGCAGCCTGATTGCCCATTTCAACATTTCTTGGCTCGCTTTCTCTGACTGGCATGCATGTCAATGAAGATTGATCTATTCCTTCCTTTCCCAGCTGTTTCTTCTCGCACAAGGCACCATTTCCCGAAGCTCCAGTCTGTACAGAAAGCTCTTCCATTGCTCTCGATGGCTGTGGAAGCACTGGGGGGCAACTTTTTGAGCAATTATTATAGAAGGATTCCTGTGACCCATAAAATTCATCAAACCCATTCCTTAGAAAAGCCCCCTGTGCAGTTGCAGGAGGGACGTTTGCACCCATCTCTACAGACGGCCTACTTTTAAACTTGCGCTTATGTAAGTTCTGGGGCAGACCCAATTCATAACTACACCTTCTCATCCAGTCTGATGGACTCGAATCCAAATCAACATACAGATTAATGCCTTCATCGCATTCTACGAAGAACTGAAACGTACCAGACCCCATAGCAGAGGAAACTAAACCTGTACCCGTGATAGATTGGCTCTTCATTGTATTGCGCAAGGTAACTTCATTGTTTACATTTTCTGCATCTGTGGACATGTAGTTTGTATGAATTCTGTGCTTGTCTGAGTCCATGGATCTGGAACAATTACTGAATAAGGGCAAAGGCTACTCAAGTAATAGTAGGAGCAGGAGAAGCATTCGACTAGAAATGGTGTGAAAAGAGGGAAAGAAGGCTGAAGTCTTCTCCCACCAATCCCAAACATAAATTTTCAAATTCAGAGATCACTTTGACCACTTTCACCCATTTATATTACTGACATTTCCCTTTCAAATCATGGCATTTGCTATTGAGAGTAAAATTCAAGTTATTCCATTCCATATATAAGTGTACATTCTTTCTGGGTGATGAGAACTGAAATTTTCACCTCTTTCTGTATGTGTGAATGAATTTTGGTGTAGACATGGATGATGAGAGTACAGGTGTCACTCAGCATGGGGACTAAAATAGATCTACATAATCTAGAGTAGCTTCTGAGCAAAACTGTGACAAGAAAATTTCGCATGAATGAATGATATGGGCGTCCACAATGCGTGCCTAAAAGTCCGACGCCTTTCCTGATGAGGGTTACTTGATGGGTTCCTCGGTGAAAAGTCTTGGCAATGATTTTCATTGGTACTATGACATTAATTAATGCATTTCTCTTGTTTGCATTACAATGAATTTTCCTTAGGTTCCATATCCACATTTAAAAGATAAACTTTTACTCTTGGATCTTTTAGGGAGTTCCATATGTGCATTAAAAAGAAGAATAGGTGCGTGGATTTTAGGGTTTAGGTTTTCATGAGATGGTAGGTTATTATTTATTTTATCTATTTTGTTAAAAAAGAAAGAAAATATATATATATATATATATATGTTTATCGAGTTGATAAAATTGGGATATTTCTATCCTTTTATTATAATTTAAGATTTTTTTAAGTAATATGTTCTTATTTGTGATTGTGTTACTTTTGGAAAATGTAGATGAAACCAAAAGACTTTGACAAAATATTTAGAATTATAGTATTTTCATGAAATGGTGTTATATAGTGGACTAGATATTTAGGCTACATTGTACATCTCATATCGAATAGTTGTCTTTTGAAATATTGAATGAAAGCATTTTTAAAAAATAAATTAAAACTTTAAGAATTATATTTTGAAAATAAAATTTATGTGGAGAACTATCCTTTAAGGATCTAATTTTCAATCTTTGACCACTACAACTCAAATCTAAGATTCAATGTTCAAGTTACAACACCTTTAACTAGGTTTAAAAATATAAGTACAAATATGATTAGTCATGCCCAAGTTCCAACTTGGTTGTTTTATAGTTTCAAAAAATATGACAATTGTTGTTGTTTTCCGTAGTTGAGGATCTTAAACTTTTGATGGCTTCCATTTTCCCCCTTTTCTTTCTAACATCTTTCCACCTAGTTGAATGGTGTGGCGTTGGCGGAAGCTCTAATGGAACCAACTATCTAACTTTCTCTACTTTGGTCAAAGAGATCAGTTCCCTCAATTTCATGTCTGAGTTGTTTAAATTATATTGCCTCTTTCATTCCCCTTAAGGGTATGTCAACCAAAATAACATCCATACTAGGGGTTGTCTCCTTTGGCTTGCTCAAATCCATGTCTATGTCCCTTGCCTTGAAATGAGGGGTGGAGACCTTTGACAAAGTTCCAAGGTTTGAGCAAATTGAGTCATATTTTGGAGTTGCTTTGAGATTCATCTAACAATGCATAATTCAACCTCTAGGTTCATTGTTTTTAATGTTTTTGTCTCCAAGAGACCATAGCCTTTGGACAAGAATCCTTCAGATGGCTTATCTCTTCACAGGCTCTACACCTAAAAGCCATATTTTCATATTCCAATTCTCAACTGCAATTGGAATCATCTCACTCTAAAACTACCTTATTCCATAAACCTTGACTATAATCATGCTCTACGTAAATTTAAGCACATGTAATGATATAATGATTTGCTTTTGGACGTGGCTTATGTCACACTTAAAGTATTTCCAATTATTTCTTGAACTTGTGGAATCCACATGAAAATTTAGAAATTTGGGAATATCATCCACACTAAGGTTATTGTTATAAATGTGCAAGATTTCTTAGTGTCTATGTTGTTAAAGAAATTATTTTTGTCCCTATGTGAACAATAAATTTTGCACTCGGCGGATATTTATTTAGGTGAGGAGTTATGTGAATTAGATGCAAAGTCTTTAAATGTGTGGTTCTATAAATTTTATTTTGTTTCATTTTCCTTGATGGTTGTCAGGGTTACGAGGGCCACGCCTTCCTACCAAAACATTATATTAATTCATGGACCAAGGGTTGGGGTCCCAAGACTTCAAGGTATGCTACAACATATGAATAATATAAGAGGAATAATCGGATACAAGTCTTCCAAGACGTGGCCAAGGGTTGTCTAGAAAGAATGGAGGAAGCCCTCGACATAGCTTGGGGAAATTTAAAGATATTTGTGGAGTCATCTATTTGCTTTTGGCCATATCTTTGATTGAACCAACCCTACTGCAGTGGATTAAAAATCATGGTTAATCCATGGGCAAACAAAGCCTTGTGTCAAGGGTTTATTTATAGTGGTATTTGAAAATAAAGAGGAAAGGAAGCTTATCTTGGAAGTTGATCCTTATTTTTAAACACATATTATATATGCATACGTAGTATTGGAACATTGGTTTTGATATGCAAATGGAAGATTTCTCAAAGGTGCAATTTTGAGTGATATTATACTCCCTCTCCCTTGAGCTTCATGATGAGGAATTTTTGAAGGAAATAGAAGATCTAATCTTTGGAAATAAGGAAAGAGACGAGACCAAAGAACTATGCCAAATTTTGTGTTTTATAACATAAAGGAAAACCCACAAATAAATTGACGGAGAATATGACAAGACGAAATTATTACAATGGAAGATGGGGGTGAATCATTGAGAACAAAGACAAACAACAAAATGAAGGAGATAAGTGCAATAGCTCATAAATAACACCAAATCGGGGAGTTGGGCTCACCACTTTAATGAGAAAGAAGAAGGTGAAAAGACTCCAATAGATATCATATGAGGAGATGAGATAAACATGGATCAAGTTCTTATATAATAAGGAAAGTAAGACAATGAACACCAATTCAAAATATTGTCTCAAGCTATATTTAATATAGCAAAAGGATCTTTACCTAGGATGACAATCAATGACATATTAATGAGATCATGTAGATGACCAGAAGTATAGGAAGGGACATATGGATGGTCATAAAAGGAAGGTAAATGTGTATGAGCAATGAAAATTATTAATGCAAGGGAAATTATGCTCGAAAGAAATGAACCTAAAGAAGTTTAAAAAAAAAAGTAAGAAACCAAGTGAACTATTCTCAAGAAGGAGCACATCGTGTTGATTTTCGCCAACTTCAAACATTGTAAAAAAAAAAAAAAAAAGAAAAAAACATCTAGAAGGAACAAACCTGATCCTTGATGAAAGCTTATTATGGAATGTAAGCTTTTTTAATTCCCTGACTTTAAAAAAAAGTTACTCGAGAAATTTATGGAAAATATATAAATAGATTTCATTTAGGGAACTAAACTACAACCAAAAATAATGGAAAGCATGGCCAATAAAATATTGAAAGGATGTAAATGTAATGCTAAGGTTTCTTTAGAAATTAAGTAGATTGTCAGTTCAAATTTTGAACCCAATGAAAGACCAAATTGAGGATTAAGGAAATTGATGGTGGATATCAACCAAGGTATCTTCCTTTTCCTTTTATGTTTATAGGTTTTGTATCAAATATTTATTTACCATTAGAACCGAATCAAAAAGTTCCTTAGTAGATCCCCCTATCTTCTTACCTAGTAGGTATGAAATCTCAAATCTTGGGGGGTATCGCCATGTAATCACTTTCAATGAAGAGAAGAAAGGAGGAATGAGAAAGAATAATTCAATGCATACTCTCTCTAGCTTTATCAAAAAGACTTTGTTGGCAACTATCCCACCAAAGGAAGGAAGATTTAGTTAGAATGATAAACCAAGGGAGAGATAATTTGATAATTGAGAGGCTATATCATAGGATCTTACGTAATAGCCTATTTTGTTGCCCCTGGTTGTACATAATTGTATATGTAAACCATATACAAATAACTAACTTTGGTTTGGAGACTCGATCACAGGAACTTCATGTGATAAAATGCCATGTGTCATATATATTGTATATGAGTGGATGTTATTAAATCTTAGTGAGGATTCCAAATCCAAGGACCCACTATAAATTATGGGTGACAACTTTGGATGGGTTACTTTCATTTGCCTTATAGTTTGCCACTCAAGATATTCTATATTTTCTTAAATTTGGTCAAAAAAGGTGAATCATACATAGTGTAAATTTTGAAAAGTAACATGAACACAGTATGAAACAAATGAATGCCTTCTTTGATTAGAAAGATGGGAGCTATGATGTGACAGGATGAGGTGGTAAAACAGGATGAGGAGGTAAAAGGAGGAAAGTCAACCCATTAAACATGTGTCAAGTTATAAACTCCTTCACCATGCATGTGTAAAGTGGTACCTTCACCCATACCATGTGTAATTCAAATTTTGACACCTCCCCTGTATATACAAAAGCTTGTTCCATTCATGTTACCACTTATGGACACTTTTTTGGGTTCCTTCATTCCTCTCCTCACATACTTTATTCTTACATACATATGTTATTGATCTTTCATGTTGATTATGGGTCAGAAATGGAGAAGTTATGGTGATTATGGATTGGAAATTGGAGAAGTCATGTTGGTTGTGTGGGAGCTTGAGATTATGTGAAACATATTTTAACATGTAGAAGTTGGATCGTCTTTTATATTTGATATTGAGAAAGTAGATTTTTGTTGGTACAATTGAATTTTTAAGTTTAGAAAGCATGTCTATAGCTTGGAAAACTTACCAAAGTGGTTGCACAACTTGAGGATCTCATGCTAAAAGTGTATATTGTCCATGAAATGTTTTATGTGTAAGTAGTACACTAACAATAGAATGGTTGACCCGGTGTGAGTGCTAGGAGTGTGGGATTTATAATGTTCTCATGCAAGTGTTAGTAGTGGGCAATTGCAAAATCTACACCATCGAGGATGGTAGGTGTTTCTTGTTATGTTTCCATGTTAACTAGCTTGTATAGCTTGAATCCTATGACAGTCCCATTATAGAGAGATATTTATCACGGAGTAAGTCAATGGGGCATGTTATCCCTTATCACCTCGTAGCCTAACTTAGGGGTTGTGTCCAATCGAATTCATATGGTTATGAGGAAACTCACTCCTTGACGCCATCCAATATGTTTAGATTTTGAGAAAGATAAATGTGTGCTTAAACATGTTACAGTTTTATGTGATGGATAAACATTTATGGTTAATGGTTTTATGTACTTATTATGCATGTAGGCATATCAATTGCTTTCTTAATATGTCAATTAAACACATAGAGGTATAGAATGCTAACATGGGTCCCATTGTTAAAAAGGTGAATTTAATCTCAACTTTTACTTTTATGTTAATTTTTAAATTGATTAAGTACTATGTTAGGCATGGATGCCATATGAGCACAATTAAAAGTGGTATGAATGCAATACCAAATTAATGTTGTGCATTTGGGGAAGGAATGTTGCAGCTAAAGTGTTGTTGTAAAATAAAATAAAAATTGTTAAGATCGCAACAATACCTCGTTATTTGGTGGTACTTCGAACTATTATTGCTATACAAAAATTGTAAATTTACAAAAATATGAAGATATTGAGGAAAACAACTCATTCATAAGAAGTTTCGATAATTGTATATGTTGACAAAAAATCCATGTCAACAAAATGACCATTGCAAAGTCTTGCAAAACCTAAAATTGAAGCTCTTTTTTTTGTTTTAAAATGCCATTATAATGTTCATCAAACCCCAGTGCCCCTATGCTAAGGTCAATGGCTAGTGTGCATCAACTAATCAACTGAGCTAGTAATAACTAGAAACTTGAACGTCTCAACACAATAATCAAGCAATTTAAGCATGATTTTGTAAGGTAATTATAAGGAACACGATGCATATATGAAGTTTGTTTTGTATTGGATATGGGTTAGTGATTTTTATCATTGAATACATGATAAGGGGTTGATAATTAGCATCACATGGATCCATATAAAGAATTTTACTATCATCTCCTTATTTAGCAAAGGATATCACTCATGTCGAAATGAATTGGAAAATGTTTTATACAACATGTTAACCCATTGCAAGATTCCTCTCAACGAACTTCACTAAGTGTTTTTTGGGTGACTATGACTATGCTAACAGGCTTGCAAAAGGAGGCCTATCAGTCTTGTGATTTACTGTTCTCATACCCGCAAATCATGCAACTAGTTGATGTTTCCTTGCATGATGGAATTGCGCAAGAAAAATAACACATCTTCTCAGTGATCATGAGCATATGGCTAAGTGATCTAAGCATTTCTCCAAGGATTCTAAACAATGAATTAACCCAACCAAATAGTTCTTGTTCCCACACAATTTTACTTGCTAAGTATTGCTTAGTTCATTGGGGATCAACTAGAGAATGTTGAGGGTGATTTTAAACATTCCTACGTTGTTTGTGAGCTCAATTGACCTTGTTAACTGGCCTAGATGCTAAGTTTGTCCATAAAAACAGTGAATAAATGCTTAGCAACCAACATAAGATAGAGAAAACATCAACATTACACCCAAGAATGGATCCAACTCTCAACCGGCACCCAAGGATGTAAAACCAAAACACTGGCATCTTCCCATTTACCATTTGTGTGTATTCAATGGTTATTACCATGGTTGTTCACAAATTGAATATGGAAAGGGTTCATAAAGTAGTTTACTTGTCCCATATCATGTTTTTTTACCCTCACGTGCCATAGAGCAAAAGAGAGAAATTGACCCATGCCTTGGGTGTTTTGCGGCAATGTTCTTAGCTCATTATAGCTATGAACAGGTTGCAAATATGGTTGTATGTTTTGTTGTATATTAAATTATGGTACATCATGGATTGATAGAGAGTAAGATATTTGATCAGCTCGAAAATAGCTATATTTTTTTCTAATGCTTATCACAACAAAATTTGGCTATGGTAGCTTTGAATTGTTGCTTGTGATGGTATAGAAGAACTTCATTTACACAAATGTTTTTTGGGTATATGATAGTAGAATGAGCAAATATGAGCTATAGTTGATAATAGATACCTTGAATAAACTCCTTAACACAGGCTTGTTGTGTTATGCCAAGATTTAGAGCACCATTTGATTGTTAAATGAGGGTTCTCAGTGAAATTTGTAGAATATATTATTGATCCTTGAAAGCACACAATTCCATATGTGTTGACCAAGGTTGTTCCTGCATCAACATAAATTGGCGACCATACTAGGGATGAACATTAATGATTCTTTGAGTTGCTAACCCCTATTGTATGTTTACTTCACTTCGTATATTTAGGTGAATCCAAGGTTGATCTCCTGAATGCATGCCTATATCATAAAGCAAGTCTAGGAGGCAACTACTTCATAATTTTGAGGAAGTAGCTTCCTAGGATTTAGTACATTTTATGTTTCAAAGCAAGAATCCTTCCAATAAACCCTTGAACATGACTTATTTAGCCTCACACAACAGTTCGAGCTTGGGACCAAGTTCCTCACCCTCTTGCTCCACTATTATCATCAATATGTTTAGTTAATCCAACCCCATCCTAGTTTCAAATAACCCCTATAAAGTAATGAATATATTAGGGATCTCATGAGGTTGATGTCGTGCCACTCCTTGGCATTTTTCATCTCCTTTAAATATTGTGTTGGTCGTTGATCCTTTGCCAAAATTCAAAGACGATTTGCCTAAGTTCTCGAGGATGGGGATGACCTCAATCAATGAGCATTTAACAACCTTTTCCAATGCTTGTGATAACATTGGGGTTCATGACAATGATACATGCATGAGACTTTTTGTCAATTCCCTATAAGGCAAGGCTACAACGGATTTTTTTTACTTTCTTGACAAGATTTTATCCGCTTTGTTTATGCTGATCTATTAGTTCAAAATCTGCCTTCAAGAACATGGAAAATCCAACTGATCACATGAGAAATTTCAGTAATGTCTCTTTTAGAGAGGGAGAAACCATTAAATCCTTCAATCTTGTGTTCATAGAGTTATTGATCAAGGTGCCTAAAGTTATCTGTCCAACCCCTCAAGCAGTCTTAGTCCATTACTATAATAACATCTCACCTACTTTAGGCACTAGTTAGAGGAAAATATGGTCACTTGCTTGGGTTTAGCCTTTCATGCATGTTTGAAGTTCAAAGAATAAAATATTAGGACTGGGTTTCCATTCAACCATGCTAGTCCTAAAATTGACATGAATCTCATGTTGCAAATGATGCAGGATATGCACAATCGAATGATATATTTTGACCATAGGCTCACTATTGATCCCATGCAAGTGTCAGATCCTCCCCTTCACTTATTTGCAAAACCAAGTACATACCAAGCTAAAGAGTTTTATGCTCATCGTTGGTGTAACTTTTGTAAAGAGGCTCATGACCCAACAACCTGTGAGTCGTTCTTAGTTGCCGAAGAAAAGCTAAAGGGGAGAAATATACCACTATGGTAGCAACAATGAAAGTGAAAGATTCTTATGATGGGATTTGTGCAACTATTACCCACAACCATACAACTCAAAACCAATTTCAACCCAATACTATAATAGATCATGTTTCCAGTAACCTTGGCAGTGGTAGGAATGTTAAAAATATAAAATATGATTTGCTACTACCTCTTGGACAACCTACAATTATTGCAGACTGGTCAAGCGATTCTACACCTTTCACTAAAAATGTGGCCTCCAAAGCTTTTAACAATTCACCCTACAGTGTAAACTATGATCTATCATCACTAAAGGCCATCATAAGTTTCCTTGATGTCTCATAAGCACCCAAACAACAAAAGAATTTAAATAAATCCCTTGCTATTAGTGCCTTACCATCCCAAGTTTTTGGAACAGTAAGCTCTTTTAAAGCTAACCTTACTAAACCAGATGACGAAATTAACATGGACACTTCAATTCATCCCAAACCCAAGTATTCTTCATTCTATGTGTCCAGGTGCATAATGGGAAAAGTTGCTCACTCTTGCTTGATTGATGGAGGATACTACCCAAATAATATTTCCAATACAATCATGGAGTGGCTTGGTCTCACCTCCATGGGGGAGGCCAAGAATGTCCTGACATTCAATAACAAGGTCCAGCCAGTCTTTGGGTGGATCAAATACCTCACGCTAGTCATGTATTCTAATATCGACATATGAACTACTTGCAACTTCCTAGTAGTTGACATGGAGGTGGGGAACTTTTCCATGATCCTAGGGAGAGAATGACAACATTTCACTAGGAAATACCTAAGCCTAGATGGTTCCCATTTGATTATTCCCTGAGATCGAAAGAACTTGATTATCTTGAGATAACCTAGAACTATTCCATATATTGAAAACACCCTTGGCCCTAAGGTGAATTATATCGAGACTGGTCTAGTTACCTATTATGTTTTCACATAGGAAGAAAATTCATGCTTTGTCTGGGACAATCCTCGTTAGGATCAATTTTGGCATTTGTAATTAGATGGAGCCTTTTCATGTGAAGGTAGTGGTGCCATGGTATTGTTATATTATCCAATAGAAAATCCCCACCAACATGCATTTTACCTAAATTTATCTTGCACAAACAATGTCGCTAATTTTGAAGCACTATGTCTTGGCCTAAATAAATCTCTAGAGTTAGACTATAAGCATCTTCAAGTTTGTGGCAGTTTTGAACTGCTTATTAATATGATCAAATGGGTCTATCAACCAACCAAAGAGGTTTTCAGGAGTTGTATTCAGGTAGTTGACTAACTAATTGAAAAAATATTTCCTTCAATTCATCTCACGTCCATTGAGAGCTAATGCCATAGTTGACAAGCTCATTTTTTTTGCTTCTTGCCCAAGCAAGGAAACATGCTAATGAAAAACCTGACTGCAATGCAGTCTCTCTTTATCATCCTTATGTGCCTAATAACAAAGAATCTTGGTAGGTTTTTTAGAACGATGAACATATTTGTTGTTTTCTAATTGACCAGGATCCCCAAGTTCAACTGGGGTAACCAATATAAGAAATAATGTGTAACCCAAAGGTCTGGTGCCTCTTGAACATATGTTTTCAACCATTGATACCATTAGAGATATTGATAGTAAATGTGAGCCATCCAAACACAATATTGGACCTACCATCCCAATGAACATAGGTTCTGAAGAAGATCCTAAGATTTAAGGATTTTGTTTAATAACACTCTATGTATGAGCTGAATGTACCAATGAAGAGAAATCCAAGTCCATCACCCTTTTTTGTGAGTTCAAAGATATTTTTGCATGACCTTATAAATACTTGAGGGGTTTTGACCTGGGTATTATACAACACTCAATCAATTTGGAAAAGGGGGTAGAACTTGTCAAACAAAGACAATAACCAGTGAATTCAAACCTAGAAGCCTTGATAAGAAAAGAGCTTGACAAGATATTGGAAGTCAATATGATTTTCCCAATGTACTAGTTAAAGAGGGCTGCTAATTTGGTTCCCATGTGGAAAAGAATGGTAATATTATGCTTTGTGTAGATTTTCGAGACTTAAATTGTGCTAATGAGAAAGACGATTTCCCCTTGGATTTTACGGATACTATATTACAAAAAGTAGTTGGCACATAGATGAGGTCCCTATTAGATGGTTCCTCGAGATACAATTAGATGTAGATAAATTCTCGAGACCACTTTTACAACCAAGTGGGGTACCTTTGTTTACCATCGTATACATTTTGGGGTAATTAATGTAGAAGCTATTTTTCAGCGTGCAATGCACATTGCTTTTGATGGCCTAATTGGTTTTATTATTCAAATCTTTCTTGATGACTTAACTATGCACTCTAAGAAGAGAGTTGACCATTTTGATCATTTTAGGAAATTTTTCATTAGGTGTAAGAAATTTGGCATCTCCCTTAACCACAATAAGTTTGTTTTTGGTTTCTTTGAAGGAAAATTGCTTGGGTACATAGTCTCAAGGGACGTTGTAAGGGTTTATCAAGATAGGGTTTCAATGATTCAAAAGATTCATCCTCCTAATTCTAAGAAAGGTATTCAAGCTTTCACGGGCAAGATCAATTTTGGTCGTCATGTTGCATTCAACTTTGCCTAGATAACTAAACCCATTCACATCGTACTCCAAAAGGAAACATAGTGTTGTTGGAATAGTGAAGCACAAAAGGCTTTTTCAAGCCACTACAAATATTATTAGTTCAACCCCTATGCTTGCCAAACTTGATTTTTCTATGAATTATTATCTATACTAATGCTACTAACCAAGTCGTGTCGACTATCTTGACACAACTTGATTCACAAAGGTATGAAAGGTTGGTTGCTTTCATGAGTCAAAACATGAATGAAGATGAACAAAGATGCCCTTTGATTGAAAAGCATGCCTCAGTTTTGGTTGTAGCTCTTAAGAAATTCAAGCACCGTGTGCTAAAAAATCATACCATAGTCAAAGTGTCCTTACCAATTATCAAATACATGTTGTCTCAAACCTTCCTATAAGGCAAGATGGTCAATTGGTTGGCAAAGATTTCAAAGTTTGATCTTAAGATTATGGTCTTAAAAGTTGTTAAAGGTAAAGATATGGATTTCCTCTTGGCACAAAACCCTTAAGACAATCAATTCAACAACCAAGAGGACCATGATGCTTTGCTTGTTGTTTTTCAATCTAAAGTGTTGTTTTAGATTATGATGTTAACATTGTATCTTGGTACCGATATAACATTTTCTACTTGTAGAATCAACAATGTCCCGTTAACCTCAATCCCAACAATAAAATAAGGTTTCAATTGTGAAATTTTGTAACACAACAGATCATTGAGCCTGGGAAAATCTCACAGTGAAAGAATTAGCAAGGAAGAAGAATTGCAGTGAAATCTAACAAGAATTGAGCCGTAAAATCAAACATCCAAAGAAACTCATATGTGCATCAAATCTGTTGTCATATTCCATTAATCTGTATAGGAAAATAATATAGTACAATTGAGAGAATTCAATTATCCAGGAGGAATTCGAATCCATGTCACTCTAGCATAGTAATTGTCCCCACCACATTGCTTTGATGGTGCCAAACTCAATTGAATGTCAGTGAACTGAAGCTATTATCAGTTAACTAATAATGAAGGGAGAATTAGTGAGTTTAACATGCAAATTAGGCTAGAGAGGGTGCATTAGTTAACAATTAGTGGCAATTGGAGCTCAAACCCCCCACTACAGTCATGAACTCGGGTTGACTGAACCAGATCACTGAGTTAGCTCCTAAAATGTAGGGAACTGACTCTGCATGGCATAAATTCATGCATGTAGGGCACATCAAGTGGATAATGTGTCCTAGATGACATTTGCACACCACTAGGGGGTCAACAACATCATCCAATACTAGGAAAAGGGAAATAATACTAAGGTGGACAAAGATTGGAGTACTAATTATTCTAACAGCAATAAGAAAGTACTAAGCATGTGTTGTTGAAAAATTGCTTATTCTATATGCATTTGAATGGTAGGTTATGGGTAGAATTGAAGTCAACAACATCGTTTTTCATTTCCATGATGGAGCTCACCTATGCTGGCATTTTGGAGGGCATTTCATCGATAGAGCTATTGCTCTTAAAATTATGCACTATGGATTTTATTGGCCACAATTTCCATGATGCACATGTATTTGTTAAGACGTGCAACCATTGCCAAAATTTAGGAGGAAAGCAATGGTACTATTCCATACCTTTGAATCCAACTACTACCTAATTCACATTCACCAAATAGAGACTAGAATTCATTGCTCCCATCTCTCCCCCTTCATCCACTAGCCACATCTTCACCTTGGCTACTACTAATTATTTTAAAAGGTAGCATGAGGTTGTCCCAAAACACCAAAGCTAAGCAAGTAGTTACCTTTCTACAAGAATACATTTTCCCCCACTTTGGACTCCCCCTAGAGATCGTCAGTGACAATGGTGGGGATTTCAGATCCAAATAGGTGTCAATTCTCTGTCAACAATATAATGTGGCTTGTTCAACTTTCTCTCCCTATTATTTCTAGGGAAATGGGCTGGTTGAATCAAGTAATAAGAACCTAGTCAAGGTTATCAACATAATTATTAATGAAAATCATTCAGAATGGCATTTACAACTAAGACATGGCTTATGGACTAACATAGTAACAACCAAGATTTGTACTGGAGTCCCTTCCATCTTGATTTTAGTCAACAGGTAATCAGGCTTGCCAGATTATAAATTTCGACTTACCGATTAGCCTTCCAAGCATAAGAATTGGATAGTAGTCTTGTTACTCAATGATTTAATGCTCTAGTAGCCCTTGAAGAATAACGATAGTTTGTTTCCCTCAACCTTCAGAAAATACAAGGAATAGTTAAAAGGTATCATGACAGAAAGGCAAAAGGAAAAACTTGCAGAGTGGGACAAAGGGTCCTACTCTGGGACTCTGCTCTTGAGGATAAAGGCTAGCACACAAAGTTTCAAAAGTTGTGGTTGGGCCCATTCACTATTGTATGGAGTCCAACGAGTAACGCATTCAGATTGAAGGAAAATCAAGCACCTTTATTTTCCTGTATTGTCAATGGTTTTGCCTATTGGTTGTGGAGCCTAATCTTCCTGATTCGGAGATGTTGTTGTTTCAGTCGTGTTTGTACCCCAGTCTTATATGCTATGCAAGTGGACTATACACTCATCCCGAGGGGGGGGGGTTTGTGGAGGGGCATCAACCCCCCCACATTTTCTAGGTTGTTTGTTGGCCAACAATTTACGGGTCCATGGTATTAGGTAGCCCGTAGTATTTTCCCATGGTAATTCCCCTTTAAAAGGAAGACATTGTAATACGGTTGTGTAATGTATTGTAGCATTGTAAAGATCTCTGTGATTGTGTAAGAGAGACTGAAAGAGAGTGAAAAGGAAGTTGCAGCAGATGTGCTGCAGGTTGTATCCCTTCATTTGTTGGATGGTATAATAATAAAAGGGCTGGCGATTTCTCCGTGGATGTAGCCCATATTGGGTGAACCACGTTATATTGGTGTCTCTCTTGTATTGTGTGATTTATATTTCTATCTTGTTTATTGTTATTTCTCTACGATCCTGTTTTTATAACATTGCCCTCAAGCCTTATTATCACCACTCAAGCACATCGTAACCGTAGATTTTCATAATAGAGTAGATTGCATTCTAAGTAAATTAGGCATGCATGTAGAATGTAGATTTTTTTGCTACTTGTGAATTGATTATTGTACATGTTTTCCTTTTATGGTTTTTACTTTTGTAGCATTTCATTTTGTATTTTTGTCTGAGGTATATTATGGTAAGAAACTTGTACAACCAAGGACAATCAACACAAAGATTGTTGACCGAATAAATCACTCTCAATTAACTAGTTAAATATTGACATGGGGGTGATTAGCATATGATTTGTAGGTAACTTAGTTGAACATAAAATTGATTCATTACTTCACTTGTAAACTTGACCATGTTGTTAGCCTAAAGCTCTCTAATTGTGTCAATACTTCCCAATATTCTTCATTCTCCTTTTGCTTCATCCATGACAAAGCTAAGGCTAGATTATGACCTTCATTAAGCTTTTAATGGTGGACATAAGTCTGGTACCTACTCCATGTACAATTTTTTCCCTAAGAAAGTATGCAACCTGTGAAAGTTGAGCTTTGTTTCAAAGATTACACAACCCATATTTCAACAATATCGCATCCCCGATGGAATCGCCAGGTCTTGACAAAAAAACATGTCAATAAAATGACCATTGCAAAGTCTTGCAAAGCCTAAAACTAATGCTCAATTTTTGTTTTAAAATGTCATTATAATGCTCACTATACCTTAGTGTCCCTATGCCAAGGTCCTCCTAGTGTGCATCAACCAAACAATTGAACTAGTAATAGCTAGTAACTTGAACATATCAACAAAGTAATCAAGCAATATGAGCATGATTCTATAAGGTGACAAATGAACATGGTGCATATATCAAGTTTGTTTTGTATTGGATATGGGTGAGTAATTTTTATCATTGAATACATGACAAGGGGTCGATAATTATCATCACATGGATCCAAAAAAACAAGGTTACTATCATCCCCATGTTTAACTAAGGATATTGTTTATATAAAATAATTTGGTAAATGTTTTATTTGGCACATTAACCCATTGCATTGGATTCCTCTCAACATACTTCACTAGCCATTCTTTTGGGTGACTATAACTAGGCTCACATGCCTGCAAAAGGTAGCATGTCACTCTTGTGATTTTACTATTCACATACCTATAGATCATGCAAGCAATTGATGCTTTCCTTCATGAAGGAATTGTGTAGGAAAATAAATGCCTCATCTCAACAATCTTGAGTATTTGGCTAAGCAATCTAAGAATTTATCCAAGGATTTTAAACAATGAATCAATCCAACCAAAGAGTTCTTGATCCCACACGATTTTACTTGTTGAGTATTGCTAAGTTCATTGGGGGTTGACTAGAGACTATTGGGTGCAATTTTAAACATCCCCATGTCATGAGTGAGCTCAATTGATCTCATTAATAGGCGTGGGTGCTAAGTTTATCCAGAACATAAGTGAATAAATGCCTAGAAGTCAACAAAAGATGGAGAAAACACGAGCAATATGCCCTAGAATGTATCCATCTCTCAACCAACATCCAGAGAGGTAAAACCACATAGTTGTTCTCTTCTAACTTACTATTTTTTCTTATTATCACAACTATTAATATGATGAATGTGGCAAGGGTTCATAGAGCAGTTTAGCGATCCCATATCATGTTTTTTTTTTAGCCTCATATGCCATGGATCGAAAGAGAGAAATTGACCTATGCCTTAGGCATTTTGCAACAACGTTCTTAGCGCCCCATTATATCTATGAACATGTTGCAAATATGGTTGTACAATGTGCTACTGTATATTAAATTGTGGTACATTTAAGATTGATAGAGAGTAAAGTATTTGATAAATCTTGGAAAGAGCTATCTATGTTTCAAATGCTTATCATGACAAGATTTGGCCTCATTTACATGGTTTTTGTTTTGTTTATGCTAGTAGAATGAGCAAATATGAGTTATGGTCGACAATAGGTACCTTGACAAAATCCTTAACGCGGGCTTGTTGTGTTATGCCAAGATTGAAAGCCCCATTTAACTATTAAATGAGGGTTCTCACTGAAATTTGTGGAATAGATTGTTGATCCTTAAAAGCATGTCATTCCATCTATGTCTTCTTGCTTATATGGCTTGTTTAGTCATGTTATCACTAGAGAGTGCATGGGATACTAACATAGAAGAGATTAAGTGTGTGTGTGTGACTAATGTTTGATGACAATGGTTACAAAAGTGAGAAAATAAGAACCCAACTCCCACACTGTATTGCATGATCTAAGGATAAGCAAGGGCCAACCTAACATCACAAAGGAGGCGCCTCCCTTTGAAAAAGGAGTCTCAAAATGGGCCCATATCACATGCCTAATGGGTCTTCCTATGGCCACAATAGACTAGCATTGATCGAAACATGATGGCATGCCCTCAACGAGGAGCATATAATCACTATTGATTGAACATAACTAAATTTTACATAATGATTAGACATTGGATAGCGTCTATTTTTCATGTTCACAACTGGATGTTTAAAACACTGAATTAAAATGTACAGCATAGTATGAACATGACAAAAGATAATGACTACCATTATTTGAGATCAATTTTCATGCTTAGCTTCTTTGCTAATTGTGTTATACTATTTACTCACATGCCATGATGATTTATATGTTTGCCAAGATGCCATAGGTGACCACATATTTCTTGATTAATCATAATGTCCCTTCAATTCCCTTAAGCCAAAACTTAATCTATGAAGGATGGGAATTGATTAGGCGATGACCCAACTAACACCTAAATGTTTCATCTACTTATTGAGATTGCTTCAAAGATAGGGTGAGAGGCCATGCCAAAGGGGGTGAAGCAGGTACAACACGTGTTTTGTTCTACTTGTTTTTGAAATTCGTCCTTGGCCTTTTCTAAGTATCTCACAGTACTCACAAAGCTAAGAAGGCTACAAGTCGTATTCTTGAATTAAAGGTGAGGGCTGATGCATTTCCCCTCAAAGGTATAGTTCACTTTATTTGATTCATGTCATGCAATTTACTTGTAGTTTATCAATGCTAACCTATTCATGCAAGCAAATAACCTTAAGACAACTAGAGTGAAGGGTCGGTCACAACTAGGGTTGGCCACAACTCTTTGTTGTCTAAGGACTAATAGGTACTATTATAGATTGCCCATATGTGTAGGTACTAATTGTATTGATATTTTAAATTATTCTATAAGGGCTTGCCATTTTGATCACAACTTCCTTGGTTTAGTTGTAACTAGTATGTTAGGTTGTCCATTGTCTAAACAAGAAAGGCCTTGGTCCAATTGTATGCAGTAAGATAGGTTATCCCTTAATCAAACAAGGAATACCTTGGTCCAATTGTAGTTGGTAAGTAAGTTTTCTCTTTATTTAACAAGGAAGGCCTTGGTCTAATTGTATCTAACATGGTATTCTTTTCACTTAGCTTGGTTGTAGCCAATAATGAAAATATTGACCTAGTTGGAGCTAGCAAGGTAAATCAAGCATGCACCCTTGGTTGGTTGGCCCTAGCTGCGAGGAAGACCTTGATCGATTATATATAGAAACTTAGTCTAACTTTGTATCCTTGGTTATTTTTTATTCCTTGAGATCATTTGTAGCCGACAGGAAGATAAATGGAAAATATAATGACAACCTTGTTGATAGTCGAGACCACAAGGTGAAATCCTACTATCCTAAAAATAAAGTTACATCAAGGTCAATGCTTTTAAAAAACAGAGAGAAAAGTAATACCCCATTTACTACCCCTAGTTATAAATAATTGTATATGTGAATATAATGTAAATAAATCAATTTGGTGTATAGACTAAGTCAAGTAAACATTCCCCATCTTGTATATCTTGTTCATAAGTCGATGATGTTGAGTCCTTACTTAGAAAATAGTGAGTGGCAATTACATATGTCAAAGGGATAAGATAAGTAATTTGAAATCTTGAAAAGAATATATCCATAGTTATATCTCTATAATTTAATTATGTGCACTAGCAAGTGCTTATTAAACTCCTTTTTTCACGCCTTCTAAAGGCCTCCATCCACGAGACCCCCTTCATCCTTATCTCTTCATCATCATACAAGGATAATAACTTCCGAAAGGAGAGCCCCTTTCTAAATATGTAGATTCTTGAAGCAAAGGATAATAACTTAACTACCTCAAAGGAATCTCTTTATCAAAAGAGGGAGATAGATCCTCCCACCTCTACCGTCTTTGAAAAATAACTACTCGCAATCATAATACATTATCTTTTCAATAATGATAGTACATTATTTATTTATTATCAAAATCCCTAAGATGATACGAACGGACTTTTGACTATAAGTATATACACTAGGTGTCAAGATTTAACTATTAGAATATACACCTTTTCATCTCATTATATCTATTTAACCTTAAGACGGGGGTTTCATTAGTTAAAAATAAACATGATAGGAATGGACTTTAGATTACAAGTCTAGGTGTTAAGATTTAACCCTTAGAATATACACCTCTTTTAATCTCATTAGATCTATTTAGCATGAAGTCAAGTAAAGGAATTTCATTAGTTGAAAATATTTAAACGTTTTTATCATAATTAGTCAGGAATATATAATGAAAAGTTTAAATAACCCATTTAAGATGTATTAATGGCATTTTAACCCTATAATTTGTCACATTAAACATTCTAATTATCGCTTTTCCATATCATTTCTCTCTTAAATTACAAATCTTTAATGAAGTAGATTCTACTACATTAATAATATCTTAGGGTTCAAGAAACATAGGGAGGTCGGTGCGGGGAAATCTTATTAGATTTCCAAGGAAATAATTTTTTTCTTACAAATTGGGAATGGGCCAAGTAATGAATAATCATGTAGAGAGGTATTGATGCAGGAGCATCAATGTTGAGTCAGTAATGTGATTGCGTGGTCACATGTTGTGGTTATCATGGAGACGAGCTGTCTGATGGGGACAGTATGATCTCTTTTCTGCAATCATTCTCTTTCACTAATGATGTAACTAGCTGATGTGATTTTTGGGAAGATAGGACATAGTGGTGAGTTGATACTCCCTGCGCAGAGATCAAACCAGTTAGGAAGTCGACTGAATGATGATGAAGTCACCGCCGGCATGGAGAATGACGAGTCGGTAGAGTTTGTTAGGTTGTTGGGATGTGGGATGATTCAACGATTCTGTTTTGGGAGCCGAGTGAATAAGTAGGGAAGAGTTTAATGAGAAAGGGGATGGTCAGTTATGGATTGATCGCCCTAGATGGGTTGTAGTTTTCATGTTTATCTGTGAATGAAATTAGAAGTTCTGTGTGTTTGATAACGTTTATGTGCATTTGAATTAAGAACACTTTGAGATTTTGTTAGGTAGAGCTGTGTGCAATTGTTGGCCTGATTTCTGTGTGAATGAATCCCTATTTCGTGTTCACATGATTTCATGTGTAGTTCAGAACACCCTAATCGTTTGCAAACCGATCACCATTAAGTAGTTTAAGTAGATTTCTTGTTTGTGTTTAATTTTCCTTGAGATTCAAACGAGGGTTGAGCTGGATTGATCAATTCCAGGATCAATCGACCAAGAAATCATAGTGCAGCCAAGATTTTCAGCGAGTTGAAGTTGAACGGCTCAGACCAAGTCGAGGAGGAGATTGACGAAGGGAAAAAGTTGCACGAACCGAACATGCACGGGAATTAGCAACCCCGCAAACCAAAGTGAAGGATTCCGCATTGGTTAGAGATCCATGGTTGGGATCAGATCCGCAAAGGATCAACGACGAAAACGACATTCCTCAGAAGAAAGGAGCGCGGAGGATATCGACGAGGAATTGCGGGATCTAATTTGCGGAAGGAGAATTACGGAAAGGACGCTGCGGCTGCGGGAAGAAGGTGTTTCCGCAAGAACATTGTGGAAAGCCCATTCCGAAGGAAGGAGATGCCAGGACGTTGCGGAAGGCCCATCCTGAAGGCAGGAGCCACGATTGAGAAGGATTTGGCTGATTCTAGCTAAGTTAGGGGTTCGATTCAGGAATCACCCTATTTCTTGGGAAGGTGCGGGTTGGATTGGGCTGCGATCGATTCCTCCCCCATCAATTTTGGTATCAAAGCAGGTTTTTGCTCGGCACAGTAGAAGAAAGGCATGGTGATACATGTAGGAAGAGCACGAGGTTGTGACAGAGGACGATTAACAACAAACGCTGAAGTCATGGAGGAAATGAGATAAATGCGAGCACGTATGGAAGCTATGGAGATAGGTTGACGAAGAGATACAGAGGCAGGGGATATAAGTGACCATGAAGAAGAAGAACAAGGAGAAGAAGCAGCACCTATGCAAGAAACACCTGAGCTGCGATACTTTCGGTCAATTCTTGGAGCAACTTCGAGGCCAAAACTTGAGTTGCCTACCTATGAGGGAAGCCTCACTGCTGAACATCTCATTGACTGGATCAATGAGTTAGACAAATACTTTGAGTATGATGAAGTTGAGGAGAACAAGAAGGTCAAATTAGCAGTAACCAGATTGAAAGGGCATGCATCCCTATGGTGGGATAATGTGCAAGCTGAAAGGAGATGGAAGAACAAACCATTGATAAAGAGCCGGGATAGGATGGTGGCTAAGATGAGAGCCAAATTCTTGCCCAAGGACTACCAGCTAACCCTATATAGACAGATGCAAAACCTTAGGCAAAGATTATTGAGTATAAGAGAGTATACATAAGAGTTCTACAAGGTAAACCTAAGGGAAGGCTATGTAGAAGAATCAATAGAGAAGACTGCTAGATATGTCAATGGTTTAAGAATGGAAATTCAGGATGAGATCAACATGATATCCCTAAGAACAATGGAGGAAGCATACCAATGTGCCTTGAGAGCAGAAGAAAAGTTAGGGATAAAGCAGAGCTTCAATAGGGACAGAGGCCCAGCCCAAGGAAGAGGGCATACAACTAGAAGAGGAAGGTTTGTAGCCCATGAAGGAGGGTCTAGCAATTCACACCAGCATGAGCACCAAGATAGAGGAAGTAACTGCAGAGAGAGAGGACCTTACCACAGAGGTAGAGGTAGAGGAAGAGGTAGAGAAACTATCTACCGGTGTTACAAGTGTAACAAGTTGTGGCACAGATCCTTTGAGTGTCCAGAGAAGGAGGACATCGGACAGAGAGGAACCTATTTAGCTCAGGAGGAGCAACAACAGAAGGAGATGATAGTGGCCAAGAATATGCCAGAGAAGGGGGAATCCTTAATGATGAGCAAGATCTTATTGAAACCTGAAAAGGAGGAAGTGGAACCTGCTCAAAGGAAGGCTTATTTAGAACCATGTGTAAAGTCAGAGGGAAGTGTTGTAAGATGGTCATTGACAGTGGGAGCACTTACAATCTTGTTTCCACAGAGATGGTGGAGAAACTAAGTCTGAAGAAGACCAAGCACCTTGTTCCATACAAAGTATCCTTGTTGCACAAGGGGCATCAAATCCTGGTAAGTGAACAGTGTGAAGTTGATTTTCAAGTAGGCACATATAAGGATAAAATTATATGTGTTATTATACCCATGGATGTTTGCCATATTCTTCTTGGGAGATCATGGCAATTTGACAAAAGGGTAATGCATGATGGTAGGAGTAACTGTCATAGTTTTGTGCAAAATAGCATAAAACATATTATTCATCCTTTACAAGGAGAGAGTTCTACAGAGCAGCAAGCATCTAAAGTCCTGATGTTGATAGGGAAGGAGTACTTGCAACAGATTGACGACAAGGAACTAAATTATGCTGTAGTATGTAAGCCTAGAGTGGTAGTAATGAAAACCAATATTACAGATCTACCCGAGGAGATTTAGGAGATGCTAAGAGAGTTTAGTGACATTGTGGTAGATGATTTTCCCAATGAATTACCGCCGAAGAGGGATATAAGTCACCATATTGATTTTATTCCTGGAGCAAGCTTGCCAAACAAGGCAGCATGCAGATTGACACCTCAAGAGAATGAAAAGGTTAGAAGGCAAGTACAAGGATTGTTAGATAAGGGATTGATTTAGAAACGTTTGAATCCATGTGCAGTACCAGTAGTACTTATCCCAAAGAAGGATGGTGAATGGAGGATGTGTACTGACTCCGGAGCAATTAACAAGATTACCATCAAATACATGTTCCATTACCCAGGATGGATGACATGATGGATTACCTGGGTGGGGAAACATGTTTTTCAAAGTTAGATATGAAGAGTGGATACCATCATATCAGGATTCGAGAAGGAGATAAGTGGAAAACAACCTTTAAAACCAATGATGGGTTATATGAGTGGTTGGTAATGCCATTTGGACTGACCAGTGCACCAAGCACTTTCATGAGGTTAATAAATGGAATCTTGAGAGATTTCATAGGTAAGTTTGTGATAGTTTACCTTGATGATATTCTGATTTTCAGTAAAACAGAAAAAGAACACTTGAAGCATTTAAGATGTGTCCTAGAGAAACTACAAAAGGAAAATTTGTTGGTGAATGTGAAGAAGTGTACATTTATGAAATCAGAACTAGTGTATTTGGGTTTTGTTATCTCAAGAGATGGATTGAAGATGGATTGAAGATGGATTGAAGATGGATCCAGAAAAGGTGCAAGCAATCATTGATTGGCTTTCACTTCGGAGTATTTTTGAGGTAAGAAGTTTCCATGGATTGGCAAGTTTTTATAGGAAGTTCATAGAGAATTTCAGTGGTATTTGTGCACCAATCATTGAGACAATTAGGAAGGACAAACAACCATTCCAATGGACAACAGAGGCTAAAGGAAGCTTTCAGTTCTTGAAGAAGAAGATTATTGAACAACCAGTATTGAAATTACCAGATTTCAAACACCCTTTCCAAGTGAAATGTGATGCCAGTGGAGTAGCAATTGGAGCCGTACTCAGTCAGGAAGACAGACCTATAGCATATTTCAGCGAGAAGTTGAATGATGCAAGGCAGAAGTATTCATCTTATGACAAGGAGTTTTATGCTATTGTCCAATAACTAAAGCATTGGAGACATTATCTGATGCCCAGAGAGTTTGTTTTGTTTTCGGATAATCATGCATTACAGTACATCATGCAGCAGCCTAAGTTGAATCAGAAGCATGTCAAGTGGTTTGAGTTCATACAAAACTTTACCTTCATGATAAAGCACATGAGTGGACAATCAAATTAAGTAGCTGATGCTTTAAGTAGGAGACAGTTGATGGTGCAAGAAAGTCAGATCCAAGTCTTGGGATTTGAGCACTTAGGAGGTTTGTATGAAACTGACATTGATTTTCAGATGCATATAAAGTTTGTAAGAATCCAGTGGAGGCGGACATAGAGCCATAGATAGAGTATATGTTGCAGGAAGGTTTACTCTTTAAAAACAACAAACTTTGTATTCCCAAATGTTCCATGAGAGAGAACTTGATACAGGAGAAACATAATGGAGGGATGGCAAGTCACTTTGGAAGTGATAAGACCTTTGGACAGTTGAGCCATTTTTATTTTTGGCCAAAGATGAGGTATGAGGTTGAGAATTTTGTGAGCAGATGTAGGGTATGCCAGCATGCCAAGGGAAGAAGCCAAAACACAGGCTTGTACACACCATTGCCTATTCCAACTAGGCCTTGGGATTCTGTGAGTATGGATTTCATTTTGGGTTTGCCAAAAACTCAGAAGGGGAATGATTCTATTTTTGTGGTGGTGGATAGATTCACTAAGATGGCACATTTCATTCCATGTTATAAAACAAGTGATGCCACACAAATTGCTAACCTGTTTTTCAGTGAAGTTGTGAAGCTACATGGTTTACCTAGGGGCATTGTATCTGATAGAGATGTAAAGTTCATCGGTCATTTCTGGAGGACCTTGTGGAAGAAGTTGGGAACCAAGTTGAACTTCAGTTCAACATATCATCCACAGTTTGATGGCCATACTGAAGTGGTAAATAGGAGCCTGGGTAACATGTTGAGCAATCTAATTGGAGAGAGTCCAAAGCAATGGGATAAAGTGCTAGCTCAAGCAAAATTTGCATATAATGACTTACCAAACCAAAGTATAGGAATCAGTCCATTCCAAATTTTGTATGGAATGCATCCAAGAGGAGTGTGTGAACTTCGTGATTTGGGTCAAATGGAGAAGAGAAGCGTAGATGGATAAGAGTTTGCAACAAGGATCAGTGAACTACAAGAGCAAGTTAAAGCAACATTGCAGCGGAGTAACAATAGTTACAAGGCAAGGGTAGATTCCAAGAGAAGAGAGAAAAACTATGAGATAGGAGACTTGGTTTTAGCACATCTGAGGAAATAGAGGTTTCCAAAAGGAGAGTACAACAAGTTGAAGATGAAAAAGCTTGGACCTTGTAGAATACTCAGAAAATTTTCAGCGAATGCCTATGAACTGGAAATGCCAATAGGGATTGGTATATCACCTATTTTCAATATTGCAGACTTGTATACTTATGTGATAGATGATACAGGACAAGTGCCAGAAGTGGAAGATCTTCAGTGGCTGAAACAAATGTCTATAGCCCAGCCAACAAAACCTGAGTCTATCATGGACACTAGAGTGGCAAGGAGTACCAGACAAGGGGATTACTTGGAATACGTGGTTAGGTGGCAAGGACATCCTGTAGAAGATTCTACATGGATGAATGCTAAAGAATTGGAGACAAAGGGTCTCTCAATAGCTGACTTGCTGAATAGGGGTTCAAAAATTTTAACCTTGGGAGTCTGATGCAGGAGCATCAATGCCGAGTCAGCAATGTGATTTCCTGGCCACATGTTGTGGCTAGTATGGGGACGAGTTGTCTGCTGGGGACAATATGATTTGTTTTCTGTAATCATTTTATTTCACCAATGATGTAACTATCTGATGTGTTGTCTATTTTTGGGAAGATAGGACATAGTGGCGAGTTGATACTCCTTGCGCGGACATCAAGCCAGTTAGGAAGTCGATTGAATGATGATGAAGACACCGTTGACGTGGAGAATGACGAGTCGGTAGAGTTTGTCAGGTTGTTGGGATGTGGGATGATTCGACGATTCTGTTTTGGGAGCCGGGTGAATAAGTAGGGAAGAGTTTAATGAGAAAGGGGTTGGTCGGTTATGGATTGATCGCCCTAGATGGGTTGTAGTTTTCATGTTTATCTGTGCATGAAATTAGAAGTTCTGTGTGTTTGATAAGGTTTCCGTGCATTTGAATTAAGAACACTTTGAGATTCTATCAGGTAGAGCTGTGTGCAATTGTTGGCTTGATTTCTGTGTGAATGAATCGTTATTTCGTGTTCATGTGATTTCATGTGCAGTCAAGAACACCCTAATCGTTTGCAGACCCATCACCATTAAGTAGATTTCTTGTTTGTGTTTAATTTTCCTTGAGATCCAGACGAGGGTTGAGTTGGATTGATCAATTCCAGGATCAATCGGCTAAGAAATCATAGCGTAGCCAAGATTTTCAGCGAGTTGAAGTCGAATGGCCCAGACCAAGCCGAGGAGGAGATTGGCGATGGGAAAAAGTTGCACGAACCGAACGTGCGCGGGAATTAACAACCCCGCAAACCAAAGTGAAGGATTCCGCATTGGTCAAAGATCCACGGTGGAAACAACATTCCACAGAAGAAAGGAGTGCGGAGGATATCAGCGAGGAATTGCAGGATCTGATTTGCGGAAAGGACTCCACGGTTGCGGGAAGAAGGTGTTTCCGCAAGAATATTGCGGAAATCCCATTCCGAAGGAAGGAGATGCCAGGACGTTTCTGAAGGGACATCCTGAAGGCAAGAGCCATGATT
The DNA here is from genome assembly GCA_027924585.1 of Larix kaempferi. Taxonomy (NCBI): domain Eukaryota; kingdom Viridiplantae; phylum Streptophyta; class Pinopsida; order Pinales; family Pinaceae; genus Larix; species Larix kaempferi. Next base: position 3,402,467 of record BSBM01000101.1, on the reverse strand, counting down.
GAGAAGGATTTGGCTGATTCTAGCTAAGTTAGGGGTTCGATTCAGGAATCACCCTATTTCTTGGGAAGGTGCAGGTTGGATTGGGTTGCAGTCGATTCCACCCCCATCAGGTATTCCCTTTTAGGGGGATTAGAGCTCGTCATTTCCCTCAATATTTCCATAGTTACGATCCTATAATATTCTCTCTTGGTGATATATCAGGCAAGGAAATTAGCTTGCCCCGATGATAAGGGCTTGGGATGACTTAAGTGCAGGATTCGGGATAAGTTAAAGTAGATCAAGGACGTGAATATTTTGCACATTCGCAGGCACAATAATTAGGACAAGGATACATTCGCTAATCGAGCAGTTGCTCTAGAGCATGGAATTTTTGGTTTAAATGGGGGTCATCCCCAAAGGTGATAACTCCCCCAAGTTGGTCGTTTCTCCTCCCCCACATTTATGACTCGCTTAACTCTGGTAGCGGACATGAGAGACACCTCGATTGATTTAAGCGTCTTGAACAAGTGGCTTCATGGGCATTTAATCTCCTGCATGGGAGAGCCTTTTCAAGCATTCCATAAGGTAGCTCTCCTAGTTATGTGTATGGCATTGTGGTTCGATGTAATTGCTGCTAGTGGGACATCTCCACAAGGAGACTCTCACAAAGAAGCAAATTGTGGATACTTTGATATTGTAGACACAGGAGGACATGGATGGAAGGTGAAGAGGCATGCATCTCGGCACAAGCTCACAAGTATATTTGAAATTTAACCCTTTTGTTCACGCCATGAATTTACAACTTTGTGGGAAATGTTGGGACTTCTTGGTATCGGGCTTTGCGTGTTTAAACCTCGACAAAGCATTTGGGACTTATGTGTAGCATGACTAATTTTGGCTGGAGCTCTAGGCTTAGAGAAATACAATGATACATAAGGGATCTTTGTATCATGATGAGTAGACTTAAATCCCAGCTTGAGGGGGCTATTGTGGTCAAACAACTCACAAGTCATATTGCATAGATGTATTTTAAGTTCGATGACCTGGAAAGCGAGGTCCAGGAATAGAGGATGCAACTAGAGAGACTTATCATAGCCTTAAAAGTGCATCAGGAGGTTTTAATGTGTGTCCACTCACAAAATAATCCTTGTGAAAAATCCAAGGCCATGAAGGAAGATTTTGCGCAACAAACTGATGTGGTCCCCATTGAAATTTCTAGTTCCTGCATACAGGAAGAAAGAAATTTGAAGATACAAGAAAACTCCATTGGATCAGGCTAATCCTAGCTTTTCTTATGCATTTTTTTGTAAGTTCTTGTTGGAATAGTATGTTAAGGTTTTTAACACTCAATATTATGCTAGATATCTAATAGGTAGTATAATATATCGAACTGATGAATTTTTTTGCGGTGCGACTTCGCTCAAGCAAGAGCCATTTTGTCAAACAATCTATATGTAATTCCAACTATTATTAGCAACATTATATATATATATATATATGGCGTTTATTTATTATTGTTAAGGCATGTAATATTCTTTCCTTCTCATATCACAATTGTCCTCAACTACATTTTGTACTTTTTATTTTTAAAGTCACTTATGTTTTTATAAGATAAGACGGTGACTAGATTTCTTTATATTCAACTACATTTAATATTTTTATTATTATTAAAGCTATTTATAATTTTCTAAGAAAAAAAAGCTTAAATTAAGGATCCATAATTTTCTCAAAGTGTAAAAACCTTGGTGAATCTTACTAATTCTTAAATTTGCAACCATAAAATGTTTGGTCATTTGTTTTAAAAAAATGCAAATTTCTAAGGACTTTATGTAGTTTTTGGATAATTTTGGCTATTTTTAGAGTAAAAAAAATTATCCCATGGAATTTGGGCGAATCACATTTGAAAAAAAGGCAAATTGGCGAATATGTTTTTGGAAAAATAAGTCAAAAAATAGCCCATGGGCTAAATTCCGCCCCTAAAATTTTCCTTGCAAATTAGTTGGTTTTAACATGATCATGTGATCACCAAATCTCGATAAAAGGATCTTTTAGACTCTAAAATGGCTTCTCATTCAGGAGATCATGATGCAATCTAGAGTGTCATCTCTTCTCCATTCAAAAATATTCATCATGAGGAGGTTGGAAAATTTTTAGAGGAAATTTCACTTTTTGATCAAGTTATCACTATAAGGAAAACACTTTTTAGTGGAGGTTTTTTGTTGAACCTCCCATAAAAATGTTTCATTTATTAGTTTATAGCGAAGGTTGTTAGTGAAGGTGTGTGGCTGAAGGTTTTAGTGGAGGTTTTCATTTGATGCTCTTAATTGTAATAATGCACCTGCGGATCAACATATATGATACACTAGTTTACCAAAATAACACACACACCAAACATCAAAATATCCCATCAATGGAGGAAATCATATGAATATTTTTATTTTATGAAATCACTCACCGATGCATCTAGCATTACACAATGCACTGGGGCATTACAATGTAGAACACACCAACTCATGCCAAATACTTATTAATAAATATATGTTTTTATATTAAAAACTTCTTAAATTGAATGGTGCATTAAAAGAAAATACACGCACCAGTGCATCATCATACATGACGCACTGGATTTGAATGTTCGTACAACTAAACTAGTGTGATAGAGATAATATAGTGCACTAGTGCGTCTATTTATTCCATGGAGCACCGACATGGGATAAAATATTTAATAATATAATATATGTATTTAATTTTAAAAAAATTATAAATGTACTTGGGGTGTTTAGCGACAAGAAATGCAGTAGTGCATATGTATATAAGGTGGACCAACAATTTCAATTGTTGGAAATAAAATATAGTTTTTTTTTTTAATTTCCAAAAACATCTTGGTGCATTTGTAACCACACCGGAGCATCTATCCAAATAACACATCGGGCTAGGTCTTTTTAAATTGATTTTATAATGCACTTTAGTATTAAAACCACACTGGTGTGCCATACTATTTGGTTGATAATAATTACCAAATGATAATTTCATATTACCATAAAAATGATAATTACATTTGTAGTTTGATTTCATTGATTGAGACCATAGAATCATTAGTACATAACCTCAGTGTACAATTGCCCCATCATTAGTGTTGTTGAGTTGTCACATTCCTTCCTCCCTTTGATTTGTTAGTGGATTTCAAATTTTTGAAAATGGTTCCTTAACTTATTCCTTTGTCTACATGGAAACCATGCCTTCTCGATTGGTTGAATAACAGGTAAAGTGTTTGTTAACTCCTCTTTTACATTTTTGTCGGATTAAAATTTAAAAATCACCTTTCATTTGCCATTTAAAAAAAAATTGTGTGGTTTGTTTCAACCATTCGATTTGCACCAGAAATGTGATGTGCCCTATGAATTTACAAGGTGCACCACAATTGATGCATTAACATGGTGCACTATCTTCAGTCCATTCCTATTTTAAAGGTGCACTAGTAAGTGTGGATATTAAAAAACCCTAACATTTTTTTGATGCATTTTATAATATACAGAAACATCGTTAATGGTGCTTCCTATTATTATAAAGGAATTGGTAAAATGTTTAAATATGCCATACACGTGTTGTTATGTGGTGCATTGTTTGACATATATGCATCACATGTTATTCATATCATTATCATAAACACAGCATTCAGAATTATATGTGTGGGGCTTGGTATGTCGACACATTTCGAGATGTACAGAGGAATTAGTTATAGTGTCTCTGTATATATGATGCACACCTCTAATACACATAATTTAACAAAAATTTCAATCTAATTTGTAATGTCACCAAAAATCCCTTAATAATTATTTTTTCTTTCATTATAGCGGACATAATTGAGACTGTCCTATTAACCAATAACATTTAAGTTTAAGTACAATCCTTACTTGAATTGCTTGATCAGTACTATTGTATTGAACCGTTCATATAAATTTATATAATTATGAATTTTTCCAAATTGGATTTAATACTCGTCAACAAGTCCTATGAATAATATTAGCCCCAAGGGTTAGTTCAATTGGTAAGACATGCGGACACTCTCTCGGTACGAGGGGAGGTCACGAGTTCGAGCCTTGAGTCCTAAGGGGTTAGGCCAACCGCTATTGTTGGCCGACGGTTTACCATCCTTACCATCCACGAAATGTGGGGAAGTATTGGTGGGTTTCCCATGCGCTGTTTCCGCAGGAAAAGAAAAAATCCTATGAATAATATTCTAGTTTGCTTAGCAGACTTTGTTTTACCATCCAAGGATAATGCTAGTCATTTATAAGGTTTGTAGTGTTCAGGTCCACCTCTTTAATCCCAAGACATCACGATTTTTTTCATCGTTATTCTAACTCTCAGATTTATTTACTTTCATATATGTATTATTTTTATTCTTATATGTTTGTGCTAGGCCTTAGGCACTTCAGCATTGGCCTGTATTAATGGAGTCCTTCGTCTACTTTAACCCAAGCTTAATTGTTTTCAATCATGGTTGATGCATATTATACCAACCACTTATTACGATGTACCAATTATAAAATGTACTTACTTCCATACTCAATTTATATATATATGTCATGTTGAACTATTGCCATTATTTTACTTTTGTGATTATCTCCACGTCTCTTTGAATTTTAGCTTGAGTATTGTTTTACATAGGACTTTCTTGGTCATGTGTATGCGTTTAATGTTTTATTTGTATGTGGATGTTTAATAGTCATCCTCAGGGTTATTGAAATCCTACAGTGATTAATTAAGGTCCTATTGTGATTATATAAACTTCTATGATGAGTCCGAGAGGCCATAGGCACAATGACCATAACAATAGATGCTTACCTCAATGTCTATTTCACCCTTACAGGATCGACCTCTCAACCCAAGTGTAAAATCGATTTGTCCTTAATTCTTCCTGTTGTGATCCAACTTAGCACAATTCGATTTCCTTTAAAAGTCGACTTGGTGATTATGAAAGGATTTATATATTTGATTTAAGATTTGATAAAAGCTTGCATACTTTATATGAGGTGGATTAAAGCTTGCTTACAAAACATTTTTGTTTTATACACTATGTTGAAATCCTTGGATTAAACGCTCGTTTGTCTTATATGTTATGTTTAAGCCTTTGTCAAAAAGCTTGTTTGCTTGATGTATTGGAATTAAAGCTTTTATTTAAAAGTTAGAATACTTTTTCTTATTTAGTATGTTGATTCGAGTTATAATTGGATTGGATCATGTTATAATTTATATAATAGTTTTGTATATTATTATTTAGTAATTATCAGTATAGATTCATCTTAAACTTGTATCTATCAAACACTGAGAGGGATCCAATTTCTTGAGTATTTTTTTTTTAAATTTAAACTCAAGAAATTTGATATCTCTTGATTGATAGACCTTGGTTTAAGTTTTAAGTTTTTATTTTATAAACGAATATCGATTTTTTAAATACTTTTCATAATATTTTATTTTATGAGCCAACATGGATTTTTTTAAAATACTTTCATTAATTTTTTATTTTATGAGCCGACATAATATAATTTATTACTTTTTACTCTTTTTTTGTAACGTTACAACATCTCCCTCATACTCATGTGTAACGCTACATCTCGTGTGTGACGCTACATCCATACACGTTACAAAATCTCCCCCATCCTGGGTTGTAGAGCACCTCGTTTCACTCGGTGCAATAATAATATTACTATATTAAAGCGGAGTTTGGTTAAGGGTTTGGCCCTGGATTCATATTCAAATCCTCTCCACCCTTTGCTTATTTTGAGGGTTTTCTTTCTAAGGCTATCAAGCCTATGATATTTTATTTTTTACTTTAATTATCTTACTTATGTTTATGTCTAATTAGTTTAATTATTTAACTCCTATCGGATCTAGAATTTGGACTAATAATTTATCTTTCAACTATATTTAGTCTATAAAATCTAGTAATTAACAATTACAATCAATGTCAAAAGATAAATAAACAATAATTATAGTTAACAATTATTAGACAACTAAATAATCTTTAGCATCTAATAATAGGCAAATAAACATTAATTCAAGCTAAGATTAGATCATTCTAGAGTACGAAAGTGAAGCAAAGTAACATGAAATCACGTACATAATTATTATGAATAATCTAGTTTTTTTTAATGAATATACTAAGCTTAATCCCTAAACCAATAGAAGCTTAATATGATCTATAACTAATTAACATGTCATTAAAATAAGAACAAAAATCTACTTGGATAGTAGCAATAGGCCTTTCAAACTGTAATAATACTTGAGACCAACCATGCATAATTGGCTAAGTTAATTTTGCAGGGCTCCTATTAGATGCCAAAGGTCTATTTGGAGTTGCCAATAAAAAGGTTAGTCAAGTATAAATTCAACAGAATAAATAAACTTAAACATACAACTATAAATTGCCATTAGAGAGAATTTAAGAAGTTGGAGATACTTATCGGCCTTTAAATATCCAACTGAATGGGTGACTTCCACATTCCTCCCAACCATAGACCTAGAACAATTCCTTGTTTGTTCCATAGGTCACCCCCAAGCCATACCAAGCACAATAGAGTAGGGGGACTAGGGTGATGTTATCTATCTTGATTACTACCAGTAGAGTAGCCAAAAGGTTTTTTACCAGCTCTACGTAGAGTCATGTAAATAATTCTCTCCTTCCTCCCACAATCCTTCTTATATCAGCCATATACTCTTCATGGAAAAACTGAGCACTCCAGGACCTACAACTGAACCCTCCAATGAGCTAGGGACCATTACCCCCTGTAATGTCCACTCTCTGCTATATTTATTCTTTTCTTGAGGAAAAAGGCTCTTATTTTTTCCATTCATGTAGCTTTTTTCTCTTACTTAGGAAAAATCATACTTTTGAGTTTTCTTTCTTTCCTTTTTGTCCCGCTTTAGGAAATAGTTATATTTTCTTTTAGCTCTCTTTATCTCTTTTATTTTTAATTAATTAACATTTGTTTATCCTCACATTTGTCCTATTTTTCCATTGGATTTTCATTTGGCAACTACTTTAGAAGTCATCCTCGAGTATGCTTGGTCCCTCTTTAAGTGGATTTGTCCCCCATCAGTTGGAAATTTAAAATAAGATAAATAATATAACAATAAGGTCCTTTATTGTATTTGATTGTCTAGAGCCTATCGGATCAACATCAATCACACATAACAAGTCTACATTGTCTTGGTGCTCCAAAGCCTATAGCTCAACACCAACTAGAAAAAAATGAGCCTAAACAATCTAGGTGCTCCAGAGCCTATAGCTCAACACCAACTTAACCAAAATGAGACTAAGTAGTCTAGGTGCTCCAGAGCCTATAGCTCAGCACCCACTAAAAAATAATGAGTTTAAACCATCTAGGTGCTCCAGAGCCTACAAAATCAACACCAAAATCAAACATAACAATAATATAAAGGGTCTTAATTTGGGATATTACATAATTGGTGGGGTTTATAGTATATGGACACTCCATACGTAGTGCATCTATTTATGTGAGGTACATTGGTAAGTGGGGTTATTAAATACCTTGCTTGTTTATATAGTGTGATTGATAGTATAAAGAAGCACTTGGTATGAACCTAAGCCTTAAGGAGGGGAGGAAGGTGCATGAGGGGTCATTTTTTACCATGGCGGAAAAAATATAGCATCCTTTGCTTAGGGTATTGAGAGGAGGACAAACAATCAGGATGAATGGGAAACATTAATGCTTGGTATAGAAACAATGTTTGAATTAAAACTTGATTCCTTCCAGGTTTTTGGCAACTCATGGATCGTCATTCAATTAATGCAAAACATTCAGTCGTGCAAAAGGAAAGAGCCTGGAAAGGTTCAAAAAATATTTTTTTCCTTCGTTCTGGACATCTGGAGAATTGAGTTCTTTCATATAAGGCGCCATAACAACAAGCAAGCCGATATGTAAGCCAACATTGGCGCTAAGATTAAGCAAGGGGATTTGTTGATAAACAATAATCTAAGACCCATTGTTAAATGGACATGTTCTTTTAAACATTAGAATTAATGCCTTGTTTCAATCCTCTGAGTTCATTTAATGGGATCGCTCCTCATGGTATGTGGAGATGATACAAATGCGAAAGTTGCGGTATAGTCTGTATGACGAGTAGGATAGATGGTTCGCTAAGATGGTGGGTGGGTATGAGCATTATATGCTCCATCCTGGGTTCCATTACATATGCTCTCCATGCTCAAATTCATTGAATGGGATCTCCTCAATGAAGGATATGGAGGATCCTCCACACGTGTCTGGCCTCACCCTTTTAGGTAGCGTTCATTCTCTCTTTGCTTCTAGAATGTGTCTGGGAGAATCAATAGTGGAGCACGAATTGATAATCAAGAGGGGTCTCTTTCTGAAAGAAGCGTTATAGTAATGGAAAAAATGCTAGCAGAGTCTTCCCCTACAGAGGATAAAGCCTTGGAGAAAATTCTGGACGAGGTTCGAGATTTGAAGAATGACATGGTTCATTTCAGAAAAATGTTGCGATGCGTGTTTGAGGTCTTAGAGGCCGTTTTGAAGGAGGACAGGAGGATTTTGTTGGACATCTCTAGCATAGACTCCCGCGTGGATTATTTAGAGAGTGGGTACATAGTTCAAGTGGGCGAAGTTGAGGATATATGTCGTGGCTTGCAGGATATGGAGAGGACATTGAGCTTCAAGCATGACCAAATGCATCGGGATGTTGTTGAGCTAAAGTGATCCCATTAGGAGTAGAGGATGAGTGCAAATGATAGAAATGAAGCTCGTTTCGTCCAACTAAAGGAAATCCTGGAAGAAATGCAGGTAGACATCAATGGACTTAAAAGGGGAATTAGCAGGCCTTCCTATGAATAGACCGAAGCCTCCCCAATGGACAAATTTTCTACCGTTCAATCGGCTGCAGATGGAGACATGGCATAGGAATGATGTCCTTTGTATCTGTTTCTAGTCTTATATATGTTTTTTTGTCGATATATATGTGGAAAATTTATCAGAGTACACTCTGTTAGGGGAAGTAGGATAGTATTTGGGAAGCAATGTAGTTTTGTATATCGATCTGAGCAAGTTGTAGACATGGACCGTATGGATATATCTTGCATAGACCTAATTGTTAAATTTTCTGAATCCCTGAGGATGATATGTAAATCTATTTTATAATATAAATTTTTTTCTCGTTCCTATTAAAAAAAAACCTAAGCCTTAAGACATCTTAATAAATCATAGTACACACCATCTACAACAAATGAAAACATGCAACATAAGTCCAAGATAGATAAGAGAGATGAGTTACATAATAACTCTTCAAGACTAGGTGAACCTTCTCCAAATACTCCAATACATTCATGCATCCAATTCACATGTTCCATTCAACAATAAATACATGACCTCTATATATACCTATTCTCTCGTTACACGTGTGGGCCCTTCACTAGGCCAACCACTATTACATACACACTTATTCCCATATATGTTCCTCTTAGGGTCATATCATATACATTTAACCATGTATATCATATATGCTCCCCTTAAGATATCATAATAAATCATAATACACACCATCTACAACAAATGAAAACATGCAACATAAGTCCAAGATAGAGAAGAGAGATGAGTTACACAATAACTCATTATGAATAGGAGAACCTTCTCTAGATACTTCAATACACTCATGCATCCAATTCACATGTTCCATTCAATGATAACTACATGACCTCTATATATACCTATTCACTCATTACACATGTGGGCCTTTTACTAGGCCAACCACTATTACATATACACTTATCCCCATATATGTTCCTGTTACGGTCATATCATATGCATTTAACCCCTTATATTCCCCATTGGGTCATATCAAAATTGTCAATAGTGCTTCTTGATATTAGAAATGTACCGGTAAAACATAGAGCAATGTTGTACACACACTGTTGTGTGGTGTGTTTTAAGATAGATATGCACCGCACACAATGAATACCTTCATATAAACACATCATTCATGCCAATGAGTATGGGGTTGAAAATAATTGGTGCACTTTTGGATGAATGGAGGTACTGGTGATGGAGCGTCAATATATATTAAGCACACTGCTAATATTGAATGCACTAATGATTATGGTGAACATAAATGTGCCGCACCAAGCATTGTCTATTCTGTGTTTTATGTTTTTCAACACCGCTAACAGTGAGATATGTTTTTAATGGTACACTCATAATGTTAGATAGTTTTTTTTTGCAAAAAATATAGTCTTTAATAATAAAAAATGGTCATTTAATCGATTTTTTATGCTATATATATCTTTGTATGTTCCTAATGAAATTCGTACGTGAATTAGAGAATGTGGCAATGACAAAAGCAATAGCAACAATAGCAATGGTTGACCTGTATAAATTTTTACAGGAATAGGAGGCCCGAGAGAGGAACAGGGATTTGCAGCCTCATCCTATTACAGTACATACTCATCTCCTCTCAAGGAATGTTGGTCTCCTCAAGTTTGATGATGAGGATACATCCCTATGGGGTAACATGGTTCTATTGAGGCAACTCATCTGTCATTGGTACCATGTAAAGAAATCCTTTAGGACAAGTCTTAATCTATAGTACCATCCCATAGAAGAGGATATATTCTTCATTACTAGTTTTTCCAATAGAGGGAAGTAATTTCCCCATTACCCCAACCTCCCGCTTGGTGTTGTGATAACAGTGTTTAGTGCAGGGTTGTGTCTACACTAATTTGACTATTATTCTAAGAGCTGGTGAGTCTCTACGTCAGCATTATGAAAAGATTATCACAAGTTATTTTAAATCTAGATTCATTCATCCATTTAAGACAAGCAAATTTCAGATCTACAGCCGTTTAACAGTTTAAATCACACAATGCAAGCAACATTTAAACATCATAATGGCAGAAAATTGAATCTATTCATAGTAGAACAATGGAGAAATACATCCTTACCGTGACATTAGACATGCATCCTTCCTCCATTGACATGAGCTTCCCTTCCTTCACCCTTGTTTTTGAAGAATTTGAGCTCTTTCTCCTCCTTCATAATCTTTTCAGCATTCCTTTGCTCTCTCTTTGTGTGTCTTTACCATGCCCCAAATCCTTTCTTATATAGCCTTGGGAAATGTGCCTTAGGTTTCTCTTTTGAGTGTGGGATAATCCATTTTAGATTAATTTATCTTGAAAACCCACTTTTCATAGTTTTTAGGCCTTTTGCACCATTTATAATGATTTTAACCATCATTAATGCATTTTAATGCATTGCTTAGAGAGGATTCATCTTTGCATGAACTTGTGTCATGTCTTCCTGCTGCGGGTGCATGGTAAAATGTGCTTCTTCCGTCACTTGACTAAGGGTGTTAATTTTGTTGTTAACAGATGCCCCCTAATGTGTGAGGTCCAAAGCAGAGCTAAGGGCTGAAATACATTACTGAAATTTATATTCTGTATACTGATACTTTTTATTGTTCAAAGCAAGGATAAGGGAAGGAAAGCTCACATGCGATGGATTGAGGATCACACCTGTAAAACATAGCAATTTCTCAAATATATAATATCTTCCTGAGGCGGGCATACCCATGCTCAGCAGTAGACAAGCATGGCCACGAACAATACACAGTGGATCCATGTCAAAAGCAAATTTTCTGAAAATGTAAATGTGCACTTTGATGAGTGCGATGACAAAGTCTTTTTGGGCTTCTGACATGGCGGTCTAATCTTGCGCAGCTCGGGCAGTGCATCGATGAGTGATACAACCATTTTTCCCAAGGTCTTCAATACAAACTGACGATGGTACGAGTTTACATCATGCAAATAAGTGATCTAATGTCGAGCATAGTGAAACACCATCTGATTACCGGTCATTGATGTATACCATTAATAGATGCGAAGAGACCCACCGATAATGATGATGGACTCTAAGGTACTGAGTACAAACTAACAAGTGTGAATAAATGATCTGAAGTCGAACATTTGTAGAGTCAAACAATCAGGGGTCATTGACGTATACCCACTGTCATTTGCGAGGAAACCTGCTACTAATGATTGCAAGATCCAAGGTACTCCCGGGTTTCTAGATCCATGTCCTAGATGATGATTTGATGTCGATAGGAATAGATCCATCGAAAGGAGGGCATTAATGCATCCCACATCAACCAATACGAAACAAAGATCAATAGTCTGATATAATTTGGTAGAACTACGAGATCCAACATTGTAAACTGACACAAGGAAGGCTGACATGACTGGTCAGGAATATTTGAGGAATGGCCGACTCGGTTTAGACTTCCCTTGAACGCATAACACGATGCAGAATGGACACTTGGAAACATAGGACTTTGAGTAACCGATCTTTAATGAAAACCACTAATGCCAGATGCATTAATGGAAGCTCCATTGTTGGCGGGAAGAATAACCCATCGGTGGAGATCTGTTCAAAATACCGGTACAGTTTCCTAAGGAAAATGTAGATGGTGTACTGACAGCGGAGACCAAATTATGTGCCGTGTTCAAGGGTGACAAGGACTGACTGTTGCCGTTTTCTCCAAGGATTATACTATGAAGTGATTCAAGTCTCTACCTTTTTGGATTTTTGTGTTTTTTAATTTTCATGCTTTTTAATTTTTTGTAAAAAAGAATAAAGAATGTTATGATACATAGGAGGGAACGAGTGTTGCATGGGCGTATGCCTATTTTTCAAGGGTACGGGTTAGACCAAGGCAAAGATCCATATTGCCAACAAGGGCTAAGCTAGTTGTGCACACTCTTACAACTGTTCCTTCCCAAGGTAGGCTATCTGAAGCAGGATTATGTGTCGATGGACGGTGAAGTAATACCATGTGACTGAGGTTACCCAATTTGGTGAAATGGCCAAGTCGAAATTGTTCAATGAGGTTTACTTCAGCTTGAATCTTGTGAAAAATGTCAAAATCATAGATCATCATGAATCATGGTCTGTCTCAACTACCTGAGTCAAATAGTTCGAACAGTCAAAGTCTTCAAGTCCTGAAATCAAAACCATTTCACTAGCCAACAGTTTAGTTAGAAACTGGTTCAAATGTGCCTTTAATATCTAAAAAGATAGCCAAAAATGAGGAATTATGCACCTTTCTATCATTCAAAAGGATACGGTTTGTATATGCATGAATAAAAGACAAGTAAAAATACTCATGATTTACCATATGTGTTCTTTGTGCACCCGATGTATGAGAGGAGGAATCCCCTTTCAGCTTGAATTCCTAGAAGCTATGAACCTTTAGTCTTTGATTTGCCAGTAGTGGGTTAGTTTTGATGTTGAACTAGAAGATTTTGAAACAGTTTCCCATGTTTTCGAGTTTTTCCAAATTTTTTATTTTTTGTTTGTTTGTATGAACATTTTTTTTTGGGTCTTATATGTAAAATAAAAATAAAAAAGGGAAATAGTATTTACACTATTCTTTTTGGTGTGTGCAAAGTTTACACACTTTTTGGGTTATGATGTAAGCTAGATTATTTTGGTTTCACTTATGTCCTGTGTTCAATTAAATTGGCCATGAAATAATGTACATGCTTGCTTTTTGGTATGATGTTAATGACTTAGATGCCAATCAAGTACATAATTGGTCAAACTATTCATACTTCTAGGAACGTGTATATACTCAATAAAATCGAACTTACGCTCTAAAAGACGTACTCGTAGAAACTTTCTAAACAATGTAGGATGTCGAACCTGATACTGACCATTTAACTGGGATACAACTAATTCAGAGTCCAGTTTGACGATTATTCGTCGGATGCGAAGGGTGATAGCCTCGACAAGAAGCTCAATGACTGCGCTATATTCTGCAACATTGTTGGTTGCAGATCCGAGAAAAGTGCCTCCCGAACTGAGAACTTCGTTATTAGGTGTAAAAACGACCCATGCGGCAGAAGCAACGTTCTGAGAACTATGGCTGGCGCTGTCCACATATCCCAAATATGTGAAAGACTCTTGTGCCATCTGCCAAAGTGACAATGCTAAGCAAGATAAGTGTGTGCTCGAAAATAACTAATGTACAAAAGTTTATACAAAAATACAACATAATACAACAAATGGTGCGAGGCGTCAGTGCCTACGTGAAGTATTTCTTCAGATAGAGACCATTTCTGATCTTCGACATGGGTTCCCCATCAAAATTGATCAATTCATAAGCTCCCTTTTTTAACACAGTTTTGACAATAAGTGGGCCAAACCATTTAGGTACAAATTTTTCTTCTCCTATTTTATCTTGGTCTTGGTCATAAACTAAAACTAGATCACCTTTAGAAAAGACTTGAGGATGAATGGACTTGTCATATTGTGTTTTGACCTTCTTCTTATGTACTTCTATGTTTAGAGAGGCCTCCCTTCTAGATTCATCAAGAGAATGGAGAAGGAGAAGCCGTTCCTCTTCTGCATAAGTGTTAGGTAGGAGTTCGACAATGATCTTTAATGATGGGATTTCAAATTCAATGGGAAACACAGCTTCTTCTCCATAAACCAGTTGGAAAGGAGTGAATCCGGTTGCAGTTTTAGTGATTGTTCTGTAAGCCCAAAGAGCAGTAAACAACATCAAGTGCCAATTATTCTTGTTTTTGTTAATCGTCCTCTGTAACATAGTTTTCAAAACCTTGTTGATGGATTCTACTTGTTCGTTAGCTTGAGGATAATATGGCGAGGAAAAGTCCTGCCGCAATCCTAACCGGTTTGTAAGTTCATCCATACAGGAATTCCTAAAATGACTTTCGTTGTCAGGAGTGATTTCTTTGGGTACACCAAACCTTGCTATCACATGATTGAATAGAAAGTATGCTGCAGTTTTACCCGTGCAATTGAATGTAGGCATTGCCTCAGCCCACTTGGCGAAGTAGTCCACTGCTACAATGATGTAGTGGTGGCCATCGACTGAAGGTGGATTTCCTGTCATATAATCAATGGCCCATTTTGAAAATGGACCCACGGTTACTAGAGGGTGTAAAGGAGCAGGATGTGCGTGCATTTTTCTTGTGTAGATTTGGCAAGGGTGACACTTTTTGACAGCATTAATGCAATCTTTGAAAATTGCAGGCCAAAAGTATCCTGCACGCAAGATTTTTTGAGCAGTTGCTAACCCAGAAAGATGACCGCCACATGCTCCAGCATGGCAATCATTCAAAACTTGTTCAGCTTCCTCATGTACTAAACAATGTCTTAATATCATATCGATTCCCTGATGGTACAAGGTATCCCCGATGATGAGGTATCTTCGAGCTCGATGTCGAATACGACATCGTTCAATACTAGAAAGTTGAGGATCTATCCTTTGGGTTTGAAGATATATAATGAATGCTCCATCCCAAAGATCAGAAGTTGCAATGAGGAATACATGTTCATCTGCCCAAGTTTCAACAGATATAGAACCCTCCTTCTTTATGGGTAACTTAGACATTAATTCAGCAAATGCCAACAACTTCTTGGCTTTAGCGTTTTTGAATTCAAGGTCGAATTCTTGTAAAATTACAATCCATTTTGAGTAGTTTCCACCAATGATATGGCGGGACAAAATGTGTTTCATGGGGTTCATTTCAGCCACTATGGTTGTTTTCCTTGGAAGTATGTAATGTCTAAATCGTTGGACAGCATGGACTGCTGCCAAGGCTAGCTTCTCGACCTGGGGATATCTCAATTTGGGACCTACAAGGCCTTTACTAAGATAGTAAACAACATGTTCTTGAGATGATTCATCTTCTTGTGCTAAGACCATTCCAATGGTGGAAGGAGATGCAGCCAAATATAGCAGAAAGTCTCTATTATAGTTCGGTGGACTAAGCACTGGGGCAGAGACCAAAGCTTTCTTTATTTCATCAAATGAACATTGAGCTTGGTCATCCCATATGAATATTGCATCTTGTTTTGAGAGATGCATGAAACCTTTAGCTTTCTCAGCAAAATTCTCGACAAATCTCCTCAAGTAGTTGGCTTTTCCTTGAAGGCTTTGAAGTTCAGTGATTGTTTTTGGGGAAGGCAACTGAAGTATTGCCTCAACCTTGATGGGATCAACCATGATCCCTTTTTGGGATACTACGAACCTAAGTAACCTCCCAGTCCACACAAAACATGCATTTATGTGGATTTAACCTAATGTTGTACTTGTGGCAACGCTCAAATATGGCTTGTAAATGTCCCCCATGTTCAGCTCTCTTTTTAGATTTAGCTGCCAAATCATCAAGGTAAACTTCGACGATAACTTTAATATCGTGAAATGCATATGACATTGCTCTTTGAAAGGTAGCCCCGACATTTTTAAGGCCAAATGGCATTTTCCTATAAGCGAAGGTCCCCCAAGGGCATATAAAAGCTGTTTTATGTTGGTCTTCCTTTTTTATCTGGATTTGGTTATAATCGGAGAAGCCATCCATAAATGAGAAGATTTCATTCCCGGCACATTCATCAATGATCTGATCAATGAAGGGTGTGGGATAGTTATCGTTGGGACAAGCTATGTTCAGATCTCTGAAATCGGTACAAACCCAGATAGTTCCTTGTTTTTTATTGACGGGAACTGGATTGGATACCCAATTGGTCAAAGGAACAGGATAGATGAATCCAAATTTTAAAAGCTTTTCAACCTCGGCTTTAATGGTAGCAGACTTTTTAGGGTTCACTGGACGTAGTTTTTGCCACACAGGTTTGGCATTAGGGTAGGTTTTAATTTTCATGTTCTATGATACTGGGATTGATTCTTGGCATTTCTTCATAAGACCATGCAAATACATCACGAAACCTTTTGAATAAGGCAATGTAAAATTTTATTTCCTTAGGAGAACAATCCGCACCTATGTTGATGTACTCAACGATGCTAGGTTTGATAGATATATCAATTTGGATGGTTTTCGAAATGTTTGCCAAATTTCCTTCTGAATTCACATCGTAGATACGGACAGGGCATTGGTACTTACCATTGTCATTATTGAAGTAAAACTTTTTAGGTTTAACTTCTAATGAGTCAATCTTAGGAAGAAACGAGGACTTGTGATGCATATCCTCCCAGGGTGTTTCTGAGATGTTCATAACCTCTATGATGGCTTCATCCGAAGAGAAAGTTTGATCTAGGATATCATGGTTACTTTGAGAGTTCAAGGCCCAAATAGGTGAAGTATAGGGATCATATTCCTCCATCTTGGGAGGATTTTGATTCGATTCTACCGAGGCCATTTGAATAGCTTGATAAGCGAGCTCTATAATAGAAAAGGGGACATTACTCTCCATTTCCTCATGGTGTGCAGAAGTATGTGTATTTCCATGATTCTTTTCATCTAAAATACTCTCTTTGGAGGTTCCAACCGATGAGGTGGAACCAACCTCCGAAATGGAATTAGAGAAGACTCTTAATGGAAAGTATACCTCGGATGTTATGGTGAAAATTGGAGCAATGCTAGGGGTCAATATTGGTGGTGGAAGTGGGAAAGTTCCCAAAAGGGATGAGTCTTTAAACATTCCTACCCCAACATCTTGAATAACCATCGTTCCATCCCCTACATAAGGTACATTCGAATGGATACCAGTTTCAGGTGAGCAGTAATCTAGTTGATCGATTGTAACAATCTTCCCTTGGTGGGGGAACCGAATGACTCGGAATACGGAAGACACTATCGCCATCATCTTGTGTATCCAACTGCGTCCCAATAGAAAATTGTAGTCTATGGGTGCATCCACTACCTCAACGTCTACTTGAACTGTTTTTCCCCCTAGTTCAACTGGGCAAGCCAAGATGAGTCCATGAGGTGGTGACGAATGTCCATCAAATGCCTTGAGTATTGTTTGGGATGGTACTAAGGTGGGTGATCCCAAATCTTTCCAACAAGCTAGGGACATGGCGCAAGTGGAGGCTCCTTCATCCACAATGGTTCGAAAAATATTCTTCCCTTGTGAAATTACTTTAATTTGGAAAGCAATTTGTGAGGGAAGCCTACCTGTGGGTTGTTCTAAGTCAAATGTGATTAAATTGGTATCTGATGGATCAACAGCACTGATGGCAGACAATAGTGCTTTACGCTGAGTGGGACAACTTTGCAACACCTCCAGGGCAGACATTGCACAAGGGGCTTGAGCTAAATCTTCAACCACATTGTAGTTTTGAGCAGCTCGCGCATTGGGATTGTGTGTTGTTTTGCGGAGGACCCCTTTTGGAGGTCGAGGCACCATGTATATGGTTGATTTTTCAATATTTAGGAAACCACTAGGCTGAGATCCAGTTGCTTCAGCATCTTTTGAAGGTATGTCGTAAGAACAGGCCCTAGTTTGGATATGAATGTTATGTTCACCAATGATGAAGATATTTGCGTTGGGTGGATTGCCCCCCTGTGGGGGGTTTGCCTGGTTTCCTCCTGCTGTAGGTGTTGGCGCTGCAGCAACCATTTGTTGTTGCTGGGGGAAGGGTTGAGTTAGGAAAGCAGGTTGTGGTTGTTTCCCTCCTCGTTGTGCCAACATACAATGAATATCATCCATATGAGGACAAAGATGAGTAGGATGATTTTCTTTGCAAATTTTGCAAGGATATTTGTTTTTCCTATTTTCCTGATTGCCTCCTGTGGGGTTATTAACCTTAGGTGCCTCTCTTGTCCCAGGTTTTGCATTAGGTTTCTTCTTTTGCTTCTTCTTTTTTCCTTTTGGGTCCACAGTTTGAATCGTAAGGACTTCGAAATTTTGGGTAGGACTTGCAGCTTGCTGAGTTGCCTGGCCAACTGTGGGTTGCGGGTTTTGAACTGACATTTGTCCTAATTGTTGGGTAATCTGTTCAACTTGGTTAATGGATCAACACCTTCAGTATGAGGTCCTTTTGGTGGCCTTGCTGGATCACACGCGGGTCTTACAGCATGGGGTATTAAGTCATAAAGTGTGGCCGATTGGGAATATACTAAATCCATATGGTGAGCACTTTGAATGAGTTGTTCTTCAGTCATGGCTCCTGACATGGCTACATCTTTAGCAAGAGTAGGAAATAGTGATTTAATGAACCAATCTACTAAGAATTGATCAGGGATTTAAGCTTTTATAAGCCTTCGACGTCTCCTCCACTCGTGGATATGATCCGAGATGTCAGTAGCGGTGGATTGTCTAAGTGAAGTCAAAAGTTCAGTTCCTGTCTCATAGTGGATAGGTAATTGAAAATGTGTCAAAAATGCCATAGCTAAAGATGAAAATTCAGTAAATGTATTGCGGGGCAACTCAATGTAACATTTCACAGCATTTCCCGTTAGGGTCCGCTGAAACAACCTCAACCTAATACTATCATCAACGAGGGAATTGGATGAACACCACAAATGGAATGCCATCACATGATTTGATGGATCTTCCCCTGGTTTTTTGTCAAACTTGGGTATGTTTGAGGATAGTTTGGTTGGTATTGCTAGCCACCCATTCAGATGAAGAACAGGGTCATTGGTCAGCCGGGATAAATCCGGTAAATTCAACATGGCCAGAAATGGTGACTTGGATGATGCCGAAGCAAACGTTTGATATCCGGGTGAAGCTTGATGGCTCCACTGTTGTGGTCCTTGGGCTTGAAAAGTATTCCAAGCGAGATTACCTCCTTGCGGAGATTGCATCCAAAAAGATGGGTTATTTCCTGAATATTGCCCATTCCATTGTGGGATAGGATGTATGTACGAATTGCCCCCTTGCGGAGGTATGTTCGATTGAGTTTGGTGACTTGGTGGAACATTGCCATTCCATTGTGGCATAGGGTTAATGGGTGGATTTCCCCCTTGCGGGGTTATGTTCCATTGAGATTGGTTACTTGGTGGAACATTACCACTCCATTGCTGGTTAAGATCTGTGGGTGGATTGCTCCCTTGCGGGGGTATGTTCCATTGAGATTGGTTACTTGGTGGAACATTACCACTCCATTGCTGATTTCCTTGGTTTGGATATGAATTCCAAGGTTGATTGCCCCCTTGCGGGGGTGGTGCCCAAGAAGATGGGGTATTTCTTGGAACCTGCCCAATCCATGTTGGAATGGGGTTGCCCCCAGGATTTGTGCCAGGAAAGTTTGGATAAAGGTTTCCCGAGGCACTTCCACCAGCTTGTGGAGTATTACCCCAATTAGCATTAGTGTTCCATGGTCCGTTAAGTCCACTAGGGATATTGAGGTTCCAAAATGAAGGATTCCCCCCAGGTGTAGAACTTGGAAGACTGTTTGGTATGCCAATAGGATTTTGATTTACTCCTGGATTGTTTTGACCTTGAGTAGCCAAACCATATGGGAAACCCAAGTTTGGTAAGGCACTCCCTCCAGTAGGTATCCTTGCAAGTAAAGTGGATGTACTTCCGGGATTAGGACCCGAAACTGTACCAACTGGCACTGACGTGCTAGTTGAACTTACGGTAGAAGCAGGTAAACTGACTGGTGGAGTTGTGGTAGAGGTCAAGTTGGAAATATTACTACCTCCAGCAACCATGTGTGGTTGTGATGATGTGGTCCCTAGTGCTCCTGATGAAGCTATAGGGATGTTGGGAGTATTGCTACCTCCAACACTTGTTTGAGATGGTGCTGATGTGGTCCCTTGTGCTCTTGATGAAGCCATGGGATTAGATGTTGAATTTAGCATGTGTACCAAGTGTGCCACAAGAGGATTGATGGTGTTCAAAGGTTCACTGATGTGGAGTACCACTGGGTTTGAAAGATTTGTCAAAGGTGGATTTACGGGATTTGCAGTGTTGTCTTCTAATGTTTCAATTGAAATCAGAGCAAGAGGATCAACAATTTCTATGTTTTCCTGGGTAGGTGGTGTTGTAGTATTTGTTTGATGTGTCTCTGCTCTACTGTTGATTATTGAAGTTAGAAGTGTGTTGGTTTCAAAGTCAAAGTGTCTTGTATTTTGTAGTCGTCTCCGCAATGTAGCGGGGCTTTCAACTTCTGGTGACTCGCCTCTACGCCGCCGTGACTGGCGGGTCGGAAGATTAGCCACTTTGAAGAATATTGATAAAAGGATATGTTTAAAAAGTTTTTGAAAACAAAATCAAACAATCCTATGGCTTTCTAGACTCAACAAAATAAAGTGTCCACACCGTAAAAATTCCCTAGAGATTTCAAGCAAGCAAACTTACTTTTCCAAAGAACCGAAGCTTAGTGAAAATCTAGATTGTAGAGCCTTCCGAAACTAGTAGCTGTTGAGGGATTTCATGTCCTCATACAATCGCTGGGAGTGAAGGTGTGAGAAACAGTTACGATAAACTTTAATCGCCAGGGTTACAAGTGTTGGTACCTGAACACTCACCCTCCCAAGGAGTAAAAGTTCCAAAGTCTGTCTCAGGTATTGCAAGTGTGTCCCACTCACAACAGCCTATGTGATACCCTAAGAATAGCCACTAAAGTTACCACTTCGCAATCAACGGTCGAGCAGACAGTTGTAAGTCGAGGACAACTCTTATTATTAGAAACTCTAGAAACAGTGATGTCACCCCGAGGACTTGTCACTGAACATAGAATCCCTTCGATAAGCTCATGTCCCACTAAATAAGCAAGAAGGGGGAACCACCCTTACTTATTCAGATTGACCTCGTGCTTGACGCATGTTTCAGAAGCGCTTTCTCGACAAGCGTTTTTTGCGATAATGGATTTACTCTCTTTAATCAATGCTAGTTTCAAAGTTTTGCAGCCCAGGAGTGTTAACTCTCCAAACCTAATCCAAGAAACTAACCTAATCTTGTTGGTGATATTAAAATCAAAAGGTTGTCAATTTTAGATTAAGCGCCAATTTTAGTGGAAGTTTGCTTAGTCTCAGGAGTGGAAGTGAAACTGATCGTGTTTTGACTCGAAAACAAAATGAACCACACAATGTAGAATGCTCACGATGCTATCTTTTAGTTCGATGAATATCCTAACTGAAGGAAGGGTTAGAGGTTCATGAGCTTCTTTCAAACATGCAAAATTTCTAGTAGATGTTTTATGTTCATGCACATTTTTCTTGAAATATGGATAGTAATCGATGTGTAAAGATCAATGTAATCCAAACAAATATCTCAAGTAAACTTGAATCTAATTCTATTACATGGGGGATCCTTGTTTCTCATTCACAAGATCGCCCGAAAGCTCAAGTGAAGAGGATACGCAAAGCCCTTTGGTATGCTTTTAAATTAAATCCTAAACTGTTACATGTGAGATACACTTTCTCATTCACAATATCATCATAAGATGCAGTGAAGAGGATACGGTGCCTCAATATAAGATGCTTGAAAATCAACCCCTAAACTATTACATGCGAGATACACTTTCTCATTCACAAGATCATCATAAGATGCGAGTGAAGAGGATACGGTGCCTCATACACAATTTATCTCAAGAAAACTGAACTCTCAAGGTACAACTCTCTCTAATTGTGCATGAAAATATGAAAATATTCTGACTGTAAAACAAAATGCAACTAATCAAAGTCTTAATTCTGTTTTATGGAAACAAATGATTCTCAAATTAGCTCAAACATGTGATGTGTAAGGTGGTTGTCAAATGCAAATGTGTGTGTGAAGGGTGCCACAATTTTGGTTACAACTCTGCTCATGTTTCCATTTGGTCCCAAAAATTCGAAATTCAGACTTGGACCTATTTCAAAAAGTTCTGCAAATTATTCTGCTTTTGTTTGGAATCCCAAAATGTAATTGAATCAATCCAAAGAATACAACAATTTCGCAAAAAGAAATCTTATTTATAATTCAAAATTGAAGGTTTAGTATCAAACTTTTGAATTATAAAATTTTTCCCTTCTTTTTGTTTTTAGTCCAAAATCAATGAGTTGGATAGAATTTATGCAAAACTTTAACCCATTGTGCAAATTTTTTTATATTAATCAAATTTAACACAACTACAAATTTGAAATATTATTAACAAAAATTGAATTCTTTTTAAATGGATTAAAAAGATTTCACATTTGTCCAAAGTTTCAAAAATTCAAGATTGGATTTATCAAAGTTTCAAAAATTCAAAAGTGGATTTATCCAAAATCACCTGAAATTCAAACTTCAAATTACCTGAAATTCACACTTCAAAATACCCAAAATTCAGGATTGTATTATCAAACATGGTTTCCCCGTTGATTTTGGCGCTCAAAGTTTTTTCATTTAACATTCAAATTTAATATGGTTTCAAACATTTGAATTCGTTTGAATCCCTTTTTCCCACCCAAACTTTTAAACACTTTCGTCCTCGAGTCGGATTTCAACCCAGCAATCAAAGCAAAACGTGGCAAGGTATTGTGTTTGTTTTAACAAATTTCAAGGCCAATTTTAGCATTAAATGTTACACAGTCCAGCATACGATGTGGTTCATTCCAGTATAAAAGGCAGAGTTATAAGAGTTTCAAAACGTGGCAGAGTGTGAAGGGAACATGCCGGGTTTGAAAATCTTCACGCAGAGGTTGGAGTTTTTGACCTGAACACAGTTTTAACACACAGATCTCTCAATTGCAAGTCATGGAAGGTCTTGAAAGCCATGCATTCACCATAACACATCACCTGGAAACGCATTCATCATTCAATTTAAAGAAATTGAGGAACACGCAGAGGTTTAAACTTTCACCACAGAGTTTAACACGCGTTCTGAGATTTAAGGTACATTTGGTAAAATCTCCACGCAGGGATTGGTTCATTGGACACTTCATGCAGGGATCAAAAGACTCTTCAGCACTGGTCTCATTGGTTGAATATCGTTTAAAGAAAAACGCAGAGGTAAGATCTGCGTGGATCTTTAAAGGTTTCAGTCTGATCCTTGAAGAGTTTGCATGCAAATCTTTGAAAATCTTCAACGCAGGGGTAAGATCCACGCAGAGTTCAGCCTTCGACACTCATCTACAGATCGCAACTCAGCATTCAGGATTTCACGCAGTGGAGACACAGTTCTGAAGAACTTTAAAATGCAGAGTGTAAAGATTTAAAGACATCACAGACCTGACATCACAGACGGTGCATAAACGCGATCTGGCATTTGACAGAGGTGTAAGGTATGGCGATGGCCTCTACGATACAGAGGTAAAAGATATTTAAGATCTTCAACGACTCACGCAGAGATTAACAAATGCATTCACAAGAGTTTTAAATAAATCTTCAACGCATCACATTCAGCTGAGATTTGGATCGGGATTAGAGTTCAAAGCAATCTTCAAAGCTGAGATTTGGATCAGGTTTCATGAAGACTTTGAAGAATTCTTCTTAGCTTGAATTAAATGCAGGGATCTATGAGCTTATTCCTTCAACTAGAAAAGCATTTAAAAATTTTGAGATCCTTCACCGATTCATAAATGCAAATCGTAAGTGTTGAAGATCTTTTAAAAGTCTGAATAGCTTGGCACAGTGTAGAAGATTTTTAATGGTGATTTATAAAAACCAAATCTCAAAATAGGCTAAGAAATTCAACATTCCAGACCTTAAACAAATCAAGAAAACTCAGATCTGAGCAGAATTTTGAGGTGATTCGATGGATTTAAAGCATGGCTAGGCTAATTTTTAGCATCTCTAGGTAGATCTAAGGTTCTTTTAAAGATCTTTAAGCTAGAAATGAGTAGATCTGAAGGAGGATAAGCACCAAAAATGAAGAAAAATGTAGAAAATTTCAAGAAAATTGCAGAAAATGTCAAGAAATTTCCGAGCAAATTCAACTCAGCGGAGTCGCCATTCTAATAACAGTGTTTAGTGCAGGGTTGTGTCTACACTAATTTGACTATTATTCTAAGAGCTGGTGAGTCTCTACGTCAGCATTATGAAAAGATTATCACAAGTTATTTTAAGTCTAGATTCATTCATCCAGTTAAGACAAGCAAATTTCAGATCTACAGCCATTTAACAGTTTAAATCACACAATGCAAGCAACATTTAAACATCATAATGGCATAAACTTGAATCTATTCATAGTAGAACAATGGAGAAATACATCCTTACCGTGACATTAGACATGCATCCTTCCTCCATTAACATCAGCTTCCCTTCCTTCACCCTTGCTTTTGAAGAATTTGAGCTCTTTCTCCTCCTTTAGAATCTTTCCAGCATTCCTTTTCTCTCTCTTTGTGTGTCTTTACCATGCCCCAAAGTCTTTCTTATATAGCCTTGGGAAATGTGCCTTAGGTTTCTCTTTTGAGTGTGGGATAATCCATTTTAGATTAATTTATCTTGAAAACCCACTTTTCATAATTTTTAGGCTTTTTGCACCATTTATAATGATTTTAACCATCATTAATGCATTTTAATGCATTGCTTAGAGAGGATTCATCTTTGCATGAACTCGTGTCATGTCTTCCTGCTGCGGGTGCATGGTAAAATGCACTTCTTCCGTCACTTGACTAAGGGTGTTAATTTTGTTGTTAACATGTTGCGGGAGAGAGTAGGTTATCATATGTTCAGATCTATGTTAATGAGGACATCGCTCACCTTGGTCAATTTCAAATTGCTAGTGACAAGTTGGATTTGCATTCGTTTGGTACAGAGGAGGCTAGGTGATTCTCTATTTTGAAGTCAATAGTGGCACATTACAATGTTGTTGGGTAGTGCATTAGTTGCCCTCAATTACACTATGCATATTTTTTAGTGCATAGACCTAGATGCATTAGATGGTCTATTGTTTTTTTGCAATAGTTTTGTTTAGATTTGGATTGTTTTCATTATTTGTGTCGAGGGGAGGATGGGTTTCCATTTTTATTTAAAGTTATTTTGTTCATGTTTTGAGAGGTTCTTTCCCAATATGATGACATTTGATCGCTTTCCTCCTAGGTCAAGGATTTATGTGTGCAAGCACATGTGGGGCTAGATTTTACCCAAGGGGGGCTAGTTAGATTCCCCATGTACGATCACTGCAGAGGTATTGCAAATGCTTACCAACAAGGATGATCATACAGTCTTTGGATCTTGTGTAGTACCCATACACAGTGTTAGACTGGTAAGGATGTCATAACATCTTGTTTACTCTAGATGAGCCACCAGATGCCAGAGGTAATATCATAATTATGTTTGATTAATCTAGTTCCATTTTTTCATCTTCTTCAATCCACATGTAATTTATTTTTTATTATTATTATTTTACAAAATCGAGTACTTTTTATATATATCAAAAAAGGTCTCGGCCGAACCGAATGACCTCTAGTCACAAACTAACTCTTTATAAGATGAGCCATATAGATGATATAGTTCTGAAGTATACAAAAAAGGAGTCCCAAAATGGTTACAAACAAACTTATTACTGTTGCTACTATAGTATCAAACCATATACACACAATTAAACTGTCCTAAACACAAAAAACATTTGTATTGCATAATAAGACATTATGACAAAATTTGATACAGACATGCTACAATATATTACTTCTAATTTTCTTGAGAGGGAATATGAGAAGTAGAAGTTGTCCCGGTTACATTCTCATCATTCTTCTCATTGATTTCAAATCCAATACTTCAAGCTAACTATCCATGTCAATGAGATTCTAAACTTGTCCTTCACTTTGAAACTCCCCCGGAGACATAGTATGATTATCCTCCTGCAAATTAACCTTGTCCTTCCAAAGCTCGATCTCAACTTCTGCCATAATTAGATTATAACTCAGATGCTTCATTTGAGACTAAAGATTGTCAAATTTAGTCTTGGTTATGAATTGATCCCATTCATATTTCAGCTCCTACTGTCTGTGCCAAATTTCAACACGGTTTAAATTTGTAGACATTGAAATGTTTGATTTCTCCTAAGGGATAATATCCATTTTCTCACTTTGATACTTGTTTCCCTAGGGTTCTTCCATTGTAAAATATTTGCATCCAATGACAATCAGGTGCTCTCAGATGATTCTTCTCCTAAAACTTCTAATCCAACAACTTGAGGAAACTTTAAAAATATTGTTACTCAAAATCCAGTATCGCTACTTGTCATAACCAGTTAGTGTGACACCCTTAATTTCTTCCTTAATTGACTTCAATCCGAACCAATTGTTCTCTAGATCCTCACCTCCACCCCTGTGATGACCCCCATGAATTTTTAAATCAATCCACCAACAACAATCATGGCATAAACTCCATAGAATACCATGGGAGAAGAACACATCTTTATTAGTGTTCAGACCTCCAAATTTCATCAAGGGTGACAATCTTTGAACCAAGACCCTCTAGTAGAGCTCAAATATAACAACACAATCACACTAACTGAGATTGAAACCACATAGTAATTCAAAACCATGGTTATCAACTAGACTTATATATAACAAGGATAATTTTTCTCACCCCATTGATTAACTCCCCAACTTTTCATATTTTTCCACAAACAACTACAACCATGAGAATTTCTAGGACAACCAGGAGGAGTCTCTAGACCACTCAAATGGACCAAGACAATCCAATTTTCACCATATAGTGAAAGCTTCGATCTTTGAAGTAGAGAACACTAAGGAAATTTGTTAGTTCTGTCTGAACCCCCTGCCTTTCCTTTTAATGGATTTGACACTACCACCAACCCAAAGACTATAACTATTTTTGATGCTTCTAAAACAATCTCTTTGCTTCCTAACAGAATTATCACTTTTAACTAGATTGTCTAGATCTAAACTAGCACCCCAACCAGGAAAATGAATATCTAGCACATCATTGCTTACCTCCAACTAATTCCAAAGATGAATGCTTGTCACTTCCCATCACAAGAATTCACCTTCCTTACTCCGTCAATTTGTTATCTCATTGTTCCTAATCAACTAAGCTCTTAAGTGCACATGTTCCAAGATTCTCGAACTATGATTTCTACTCAAACAAACATAGATGCTTCCAGAAACATCGAGGGTGTAATCACTACTGTATCCTCTTCGAATATCGCAGATCAAGTTACCGTCTAATTGATCGTCACTCATATGCAAAGGATTTTCATCACGAGATTGAGAATTACGAACCCTGAACTTCATTATTGACACTAAATTCCTAGTAGTGAAGCGTGTCTGATTTAATGAAGATTGATCGTCATCCTATTGAACCTTCAAATCATTCTTAAATTTGAATCTTACCCTAAGGTCACCCTGCCCCAAGTCATTCACCCAACTAAATTTTTTCCAATTTATAACTAAGGTATAATGCATTGATTTATCCTTCCTCCTTTTCGCTGAATGTGCCCCATGATAAGTAAGCATGCTAAGTTAACTTGACAATTTGCATCCTTATTATTATTTCTTAGCACTTGAAATAATTTTAAATCCTCAATATTACCGATCTCCCATCGGATTCTCCAGAATAATCGAGCTAGAATCAAGTTTTTAAGGGTAGTTTGGAAAACCAAATGATGGATTATGGCCATGGAATCCCCAATAACATTTAATTCTTGTATATCCATACCATTTGCCTACCTAAGACCCTTCCATAAAGCCAATGCTTATGCTTGGTTGTTTGTCCTTATTCCCAGTCCCCATGCATAAGTTTTCTCTATGTTTCCTCCGGGGTCAAAGAGCACCCACCCACACCTGCCAACCCTGAATTGTTCTTCGAAGCTCCGTCAAAGAAGAGGCAATACTTTTGTTGTTGTTTGATCCATTCCATCACTTTTCCCATTTCCAATCTTAGCCTACATTTCCCAATACTAACTTTCCTTGGCCTTACACGTGTCTTCTTAGGAAGATTATTGTCTGACAAAAGACATTATAACCAATTCCTTTCTTCAATTTACAACTTATTAGATTGTTGGTTAACAATCCCTTTTGTCTTGATGAATTCTAACAACATTTCCTGTCACCTACCCTAATTTTGAGACTATTTATTTTATTTGCAAAAACATTATGTTAAATTATAATTACAAAGTTTGTAATTATGACCAAATCTGGTCAAGGATGATTGTAATGACATATTATTATTATTTAATAAATTAAAACAGCAGACAAACACCCAAGGGAACCGTTAAATGAGTGTTCACTGACCCACTAGGAGGAATGGAAGCTTCTAGAAGGCATGGGACAGGTGTCAGCATTTGCACTCCACCACTAGCTCTTGGTTATGGGACAACTACCCCTAAATTTGTGGCATTATCCCCCAGGTGGGTGGAAGAGAGCTGTTGGCTCATTAATGACCAGGTTAACCACTAAAAAGGCCTAGGCAGCCTAGATAAGGCAATTCGAATTGAGCAGGGAGCTCCATATTATTTTCTGCAGAAATAATTCCTCAAGTGTATCAAGTGATCACTGAGAGATTCGAATAGGGAGGCTAAGTGAATGTGCATTGTGAGTCTGTTGAATTTATTCTGAGAAGGAAACCAGAGGTGCTGGTGCAGGTCTCTTTGACTGCTAAGTCTATATGACTGAATGATCTACATTGTTGTTGCAAGTTGATGACCTAAAGCTTCTGCAGATTCTTCTTCGTAGTGGTTCAGTGAACAGGCTTGGGGGTCCTAAGGCAAGTAATTTGGCTGTCTTCACGAGTAGGTTGGGTGGAACAAGCTCCTTGGGTTGTTTGTTTTTCCTACTTTCATCAGGTTCTACTGTTCTGTCTTATTTATTCATAGTTAAATGATTTTATGCATTTGTAGATTTAGTATTTACAGTTAATGGCATACAGAAGTAACTGTTTCAATTTCTGACTTAGGTATGATTTTGTATAAATGGTTAAGTAGATGAGATGATTGATTAAATACCTTCTCTGTATTTTTCCCATACTGTTTTCTGTATAGTACTCTAGTACAGAGAAGCAGAATTAAGATAGATGATTGATGGGCAAAATGCCAAGTGAATGATTAGACTAACACTGTGGTGTTTCTTTTAAATCTGCATTATCAATTATATATGTATAAACTCAGAATATAGAACATCATATCATAAAACAGATATTGTAGCATTTTCTTTACTTAGTAACAAAAGTAAACATTTCATCTTTACACAGAACTAGGGTTTAGTAATTATCACTATCTATTTTCCTTTTTAGCTAATGCTATGCATTCTATTATTATTTCTTTCCAACAGTAAGGTGTTATATTTTCGCTTATTTCATGCATCATAAATCCTAGAATTTAACAGTTGCAATTTAAATATTCTTTTTACACTTTAGGTCATTCATTTCTATTCAAAGACAATATAGTATTATACTTTCATTTTATTACTTCTAATAACCTTCATAAAATTATAACAGCTGCAAACAACAGTCACAACATTCTATTTTATTTCCACTTCTGACAGAATTAGAATAATCTAGGGTTTTATGTTTTTCCATGTTTCTCTAAATATTGCAAAGACTTCTATTTTATCCATGTATCATATTTTATTTTCAATATCAAAACAACTACTGACTTTCATATACGAAGTAACTAACAGGTCAAACGGAGAAACCAGAACTGATGAACTCTTATCACCTTTATCAAACTTCTTAAACAAAGATTAAGTTTATTTGGACGAATATCCTTTTATCATCATAGTCCTTAACTTCTATACTTAGACATTTTAGAAACCATTTCAACATCGTAAAATATTGACTCAACCATTACCAGGTTTCTTATAGATTAAGTACGCATGTTCAACATCATAGAATACATTCATACATATCATCTGCAACCAATCATTTGAGTACATGAAACCATATTTATGTTTCCAAAATCAAGTCCTGAACCGAACAGGTTAGGGTTTTAAAGTTTCATTTTAAACATTGAGTTTTGGCTCTCGGCCAACACCAAAATATCGATGAGCAGGGACGACCATTAACACATAACATAGTTTCCAGATGGTGTAAAAACTAAAGGCCGAACTCTTCATCAAATATCCAGGAGTCGAGGGTTGAAAACCCTGATAATAAGTGTTACATTTCAACAGACAGTCAACCAAAGAGTACTTTATAATAGTAGTTTGAGGATTCCATCCTCCTCACGATATCTCGACAGAATGGAAACTTCGCAACAGTAACCACATCTCCAGAACAAACCAAAGGCTTCGACCTTTTAACACAATGACAGTTGTCAGGAGAACCCACAAGGGAACCACTGAGACTTACCATTTTTTTTACGCAGCAGATCCAAATAAACTGGAGTTTGGAACCTTGAAGATGTCAGAACCTGCCACGAAAACGAAGAGGGTTAGATCTTATTTCAAAGCTAAACATTGTATTGACGATTACAATCATACAAAATACACAAGAAGGACTTTACCTTGAAGTATTAAAACCGGAGGAAAGGGTTTTCTCTTGAACCAGCTTCGAAGTTGAATACTACCACAACCGACCAAAGTTTCCAATAGTCATCCAGTTACTAAACAATGCAATAAACATCCATACAGAACTCGACTCTTAAGCTACCAAACTGTAATAGTATCCACACACAGGTCACGGTTTTAAAATGAGAGAAGAGCACTAAAAACCTGTTACAAACCCTATGTTTTCGCAAGTCGGTCGGCCTCTTCCCAGAACTACACTCAAACACAATGAATGCCAAAGGAAACAACCACGACGTAACTTAGTGGAGGTTAGGGTTACTTAACCATTGTCGAGAACATCCCCATATTAACGGTGCAGATCCCTTTTCACAATCCCAAGAAACTACCGCATTGAAAGCACTTTATTACACTTTCCATCGTTCATTCCAGCTCAAGAAGACACTAGGGTGAGGGTCGATACAGCTCAACATATTCGGTTTCGACCTCACCACCCTTCACATGATACTAGACACGTAGCTTCCAACTAGATCTCCCATGAAGGTGGCAGGTATATGTGTTTAATGCCAACCCTGGGTTACGAATCACCTGCTAGCACTTACCCACTCCAACATTAAATGACCATGTCCTTAACTTACGTTGGCACGATAGTTGATTGTAACCTTGTCACATTATATATAAATATGTTACTATAAGTTATGCCTTTAGTATTGAACCATGTATGTATCAAATGTATGTTTAAAGGCTCACGATGATAATTATAGTTTCCTATTGTTAGTACATAGGACCCATGCATAAACTCTTGGCATATAGTTAAAAGATATAGGAATAGCATGGAAATAACATATAGTTTGGATGTTGTGAAAAATTACATATATTTGCATATAGCATTTATGCCATAGGTTTTGCATATAGTCCTCATGCCATGAGATTTGCATATAGTCTACACTATATAGTTCTCACTATTTGAATAAGCATGTAATCTATATATAGTGTACATATTATAGTAATACAAAAGTATCATGCACTTAGCTTGTGTTTTGTAAGTCACATTACCCCTGTGCCAAACATCAGTATCGCAAGATGTCTTACATCAAAGCTTCGATACTCTATTTTTTCCTCACTTAAATGTTAAATAAAGGAAACATAGGAGTTGTTTAGAATATAACAACAAACTATAGACGATTTCGCTGTATTAGTACCTTAGGAATTTATTTGTAGAACTTTGAAGGCTAACTGAAAGTATTCTTTAATTTATGTTTGAATTACTTGATCTATTGTGTCACCCTTACCTGTAACCTGCAAGAGGAACGATTCAAATGCTTTAGCATGAATGCTAAGTAAGCCTCGGGGTACTCTTAGGACCCCTTTCATCATCAACAAAGGAACGACAGTTAGCACTTAAAAACATTATATCGATTGAACATTGACACAAGTACTATAAACATATAGCCGCGATGAGAAGAATATTCAAGGACATTTTAACTTAGACTTTGATCTCATTTCATAACAAGACGATAAACAGTACACTGTATGATAGTCACAAACTTTAATACAAAATTTAGATTTATAATTAACACAAGCAAAACTAATATCGTATTTTGTGTTAAGAAGTATGAAGTGTCGTTATCATATTTTGTTATTAGTTAAAAGGATTAGCATTTATTTTATTTCCGCATTAGTAAGTACAACATTTAAATGCTATTTTAAAATTTTAAAATTTTTATGAATTTTTGGGATGTTACATTTCCCAGGATTGATTCACTACCACACCTATTTGAATTTTCTTATCATTAAAAATGTTTTCGTTTCTCGCCAACTAGACTTTCCAAAAGATCAAATAAGGAAAGATCTTTCCATATATGCTTCAACAAGGTTTTATCAATAAATTTCCTCATATATCTTTTATGCTGGGTTAAATAAGCTTCTTTAAGGTTAAAAGGAACAAATGGTTGAATACCTAATCCATCAATACTTTTTCCCCAAACTTCTCTAGCATAATCACATTTTAAGAACACGTGATTTATAGTTTCATATTCATGTTTGCAGAGTGGGCATTGTGAAGGTCCATGAATTCCTCATCTTTTTAAATCATCAAAGGTAAATATTCTTATGTGATTTAATAACCAATTAAACATCTTCAATTTAGGTCGGGCATCACTTGTCCATATGCTTTTCCAGATCGGATTTTGTGGGAGAAGACAACAAAGAATATTTTTCAAATATTAGCCTTATTTTACCGAGTAGTTTCCGCACTTTCTTCCCCATACCCCGCTATCAGGAAAAATGATACCCAAAGGCGTTGCCCCTTGAAAGAAATTAACTAATTCTTTCCATTGTTGTTTTAGATTTTTAGGCAGAATTAGATACCTCCATCCTTTCCAAAGTCCATTGTTATCCCATTCCACTATATCCTTTAGTAATTGTAGATTTTTTTCGATCATCCAATATTTTAACTAGTAAAGTTGAGGATTTTCCTTTAACATAGGCTTACTCATAATACTATCTTCCCAAATTTTAATTTTAGCTCCATTCACAAGCATCCATGTGACATTAGTTCTCAATATATCAGCTGAATCTTTGCAATGATTCCAAACAGTTGTACATGGCCCAATTTAAATTCCTAGTCCATTATTATATTTCTGTCAACTTGGCTATAATTTCCGTGTAAGGCAATTTTCCACCAAGCTTCTTCTCATATAGATAAATTCCATAATGTTTTAGCTCTTAGGGATCTATTCATTAACCCTATATCCCTTAATGCCAACCCTCCATTCTCTAAATAATATATCACAATTTTCCAATTAATAAGATGATATTTCTTCGAGTTTACTTTCCCCCCTTCCCACAAAAACTTCCATTGAAGTAAGTATATTTGAGAAGAGACCCCTATCGGAACTAGTAGAATAGAATTCAGAAAATTGCAAGAGAAGCTAAAACTAATTTTATAAGGAAAACTCTACTTGTTGTATTTAACCATTGGGATCCCCATTGAGCCATTCTTTTTCTAATTTTCCCCAAAACCTCCTCCCAATCCAACGCATTTTTTTTTCCAAGGAAGATTGGGATTCCTAGGTATATAAAAGAATTCCAATATTTTTGAGCTGTAAATTCAAGCTTATCTGCAATTTTTTGCAAACATGTTAGAGAAGAATTCCACCCTAGAACTCGAGACTTATGCTTATTTACATCCCCTCCAGAGGCTTGAATATTGTCCTGTATAACAACCTTGAACCTATCTGCTATAATCATAGAGGATTCTACCAAAAGTAGAGTATCATTATCAAATTGAGAATGGTTGTTTCCATGACTCCTTTGACTATTGTACTACCTAGTAAGTTACCAACAATCCTTTCAAATTCCAACTTCCTTCTCAATGAGTCAACCATGATTATGTATAATATAGGCGAAAGTGGACATCCCTGTCTAAGCCCTCTTGTTCCTTGAAAGAAGCCAATTGGCCTTCCATGAAATAGGGGGGCTATTTAAGGGGAGTTTAGACACGCATGAATCCATCCAATGAAATTAGGAGAGAATCCAAATTTCTCCATCATCGAATAGAGAAATGAGTGTCTTACTCTATCAAATGCATTGGCCATATCCATTCTTATCCCCATACTTCTTTCACCTCTGAGTTTACTGAAGTGTATTGCTTATTGCACTAATATGATGTTATCTAGAATTTGTCTTTTTGTAATGAATCCTCCTTGATTCAGATATTATTAGAGGAAGAAAAGGTTTTAATCTATCTTCCAAAATACTGGTAATAATATTATAAGAGGTATTTCATAGAGAAATCGGCCTGAATTGGGAAATTGAGGCAAGATTTTTCACCTTTGGAATAAGAGCTAGAAATGCAGAATTAGTACTGCCTCCTAATTTTCCTTTTCTCATGGGCCATTTAATCCCTTTACATAAACCCTTCTTGATTAAATCCCAAAAATATCGATAGAATTGTATCGTAAACCAATCTGGCCTAGGGGCTTTATCTAGTTCTAGCTCCCATATGGCCTTGATAACTTCATTTTCTTCCACTTCCATATCGAGTTCAAGAATATCCATCGGAGAGACTACTGTTGGAATATTTTCAAGTAATGCTCCAACAACAACAGAATCCACTTCCCCTTGTTCTAACAATAGATGCCTATAATGATTAAAGGCCTCCTTCTTAATTTCTTCATTATCTGTAATCTATATTCCTTTTGAAGTGTTTATTCCATAACATTATTGTTGAGTTGTCTAATAACTTTTGCTTTCCTATGGAATAATGTTGTATTTTTACCCCCTTCCTTTAGCCATAGGCTTCTAGATTTAACTCTCCAATATTATTCCTCTTCTCTATGAATTGTTAGCAACCTCGTATTAGTATTTATTTCTTCCATTCAAAGCTAAAGAGATGGTTTTCTGACCTCCATTTGTTCTTGGATATTCTCTAATTGCGCTAAAATATCCTTATTTTCTGCATAAGGCTCTTTGTATCTATTTTTTACCCATTTTTTTAACCCCTCTTTAACAAATTTTAATTTTGATTCCCATATATAACCAGGTGAACCTTCCCATTTTTTCTTCCAACTGTTTTTGACAATTTGAATATCTTCCTCTGATTTAACCATGCCGAACAAAACTTGAAAGGAAGAGGACCAAAATTTATTTTGTTTTGCAAGCTCAAACCAATTGGTTTATGATTTGAAGAAGCAAAAGGAATAATTGAAGATGTAATATTCATATTTTCTTATAGAAACTTACTATTTATTAAAAAGCTATTGAGGAAAAGGTTCCACCTGATAAGGTAAAAGCTAGAACAATAGCAGTATCTTTAACTTGAGTGAACTTGCAGTACGAAATCGTGGCTAGGGTTTCTGAAGGAAGGAAGTTTTTTGGCATGGATCCGCCCCCGGATCCGGGGCAGGAGGCACCGGATGAAACTTGGCTCCTCATTTCGGACCGTTTCAAATCGTTGGTTGCTTCTCAACCACCTAACCCTAAACCGGCTGCCACGAAAGAATCCAAGTTTGTGAAAAAAGTTGAGGTTCCAGAAGTAAAGTTGACATCGACTGCCTCAAAATGCAAGGCCGTGGCTCTAGCAGATAAGGGTTTAGTTGGACATTTTATTGGCTTATGGCCATCGCCCCGTTCAATAGAAACGTGGCTCAACAAAAACTGACGACCTTTAATCCAAGGGGAAGTTCAACAATTTTTTTGTGGCAAGGGGTTCTTTGTTTTTTATTTCGAAAAGAGGGAGGACAGAGATTTAATCTTCAGGAATGGCCCCTACTTTATGGGGCCAAGAGGAATGTACCTAAACAAATGGGATCTCTCCTTTGACCCAGAGAAAGATATCCCTTCTGCGGTTCCAGTTTGGGTCAAACTGCCTCACCTTCCACTTCATTGCCGGAACGACGAAGATCTTCGAGCCATTGGGAACTCATTGGGGAAATACATCGACAAATCTGAGCCAAAACCTCCAATGTTTTCATGTGCAAGAATATGTGTCGAAGTCGACCTGGAAAGGGGGATACTAGAAGCAATAAATTTATCAATGGATGGATGGAGCCATAGACAAACAGTTGACTATGAGCAAATACCATTCAAATGCAAGGCTTGCCATGAATATGGTCACTTTGCCAGATTATGTCCAAAAAGGAAAATCTTAGAAGAAGAGGAAACCCAAGGAGGGGAATGGAATGAAGTCACAAGAAAAAAAGGGAGTAAAACCAATCCAGCCTCCAAAACCCCAGTGAAAAACACAGAAAATGAAAACAGGTTTCAAGTGTTGACAACATAAGAAGACGGTGAGGAGCAGGAGAAAGAGAAGCAAACAGAGCAGAAGCAAGAAAAAGAGGAACAGACCAACACCAGAAATGAGGAAACTTGCATCCCTACACACCAACCTCCAGATGTAGAAATAGAGTCTTCATTAAACTCAGGAGGATCAATAGCACGGGCAAAAGCGAAACTTTTTCAGGAAGAAACTTTAGATAGCAAAGATGAGGAGCAGGAACCAACGGTGAAAAGAGGAAGAAGATACAATAAAGTAATAAGAGAACAAGAAGCAGCTAGAGAAAAGGCGGCGGGTAAGCAAACCAGTCTGGACCAGCATGTAAGGATAATCTTTAATGGGAAACAACAGCAAGGAGATCAGGAGGAAAGAAAGGACAGAGCAGGTCCTCAACCATCAAAGAAATAATGAAAATAGTCTCCTGGAACTGCGGAGGATTAGGCGGACGGCAAAAGGCAGAAGCAATAAAAAGAATAAAAAGAATGGAAAAGTTTTCAATCCTTCTGATCCAGGAGACTAAAATGCAAGAGGAGGAAAGTCTCAACCTCATGAAACAAGTTTGGCCCAGCGGGGAAGGAACAACCGTGAGCTCG
This sequence comes from Larix kaempferi, assembly GCA_027924585.1. Lineage (NCBI taxonomy): Eukaryota > Viridiplantae > Streptophyta > Pinopsida > Pinales > Pinaceae > Larix > Larix kaempferi. The sequence continues at coordinate 3,364,996 of BSBM01000101.1, read as the reverse complement.
TCAGGGGCTTCTGGAGGAATCATCACCTGGTGGGAAAAGGGTATGTATCAAAGTAAAGCCTCTTTTTCTAATCGACATTGGATTTTTGTTGAAATGGAAGAAATAGCAAACAATAGGAAATTCTGGATAGGAAATATCTACGGTCTTACTGTCTACGGACAGAAGGAACATTTTTGGGATCAGTTAGTAGGTTTAAACCACAGGTTAGCTGGACTTTCCTGCATTCTTGCGAGAGACTTCAACGTCACCATTTCAGCGGCCGAAAGAAAGGGGGGATCGAAAGTTCGAGACCCTTATGGAGAAAGAATGGAAGACTTGTTGGCTGCTTGGAGCCTTATTTACATCAAGCCCAAGCAAGGCACCTTCACGTGGAACAACAAAAGAATAGGACCAAACCACATAGCAGCCAGAATTGACAGGTTCTTAATAAGTAACTTCTTTCTCTTTGGTTCTAAGCTCCCAAACTCAAACATTCTTGCCTCTGCAGCTTCTGATCACAGACCTATATCTTTATTTTTCTCCTCCCCTGGAAATCGAGGCCCTCTCCCTTTCAGATTTAATCCTGCCTGGCTTGAAAATGAGGATTGTATGGATGAGGTGAAAGTTGTGTGGAGGCAATTCATCCCCGGATCACCGGGGTTTATCTGGGAATCAAAACTAAAACTGGTGAAATGCACATTAAAAAATTGGGTCAAAATGAATTATATAAAGCCTGGGGAGGAGCACGAGAATCTGCAAAAAGATTTAGGAAGTCACCAGCTCAAAATGGAGCAAAACCCAGTCACTGAAGACATGCTTAGGGAGGAAAAAGAACTAGAAGAAAAAATCCAGAAAGCAGCCAGAAAAGAAGAGGAAGAATGGAGGCTAAAGTCTCGGAGCCTCTGGTTAAAAGCAGGAGATAGAAACACAAAATTTTTTCATGCACAATGTAAGGAGAGATATAGGAAGAACAACATCGAGAGCATCACAAAGGAGGATGGAGTGAAAATCGAGGGTCAGGATCTTATTTTAAGAGAAGCGAAAGCCCACTTTGAAAAGCTATATAACACTAATGAAGTCGTGCTTCAAGAAGATATGGATTATATGAGCAAGGAGATTCCCAATCTCATATCAGAGGCTGATAACAAAAAATTAATGGAACAGATCACCGAAAGTGAAGTTAGAAAGGCAATCTGGTCACTTCATCCGGACAAAGCCCCCGGACCGGATGGATTTACAATAAGCTTCTATAGGAAGTGTTGGCACTGGTTAAAAAAAGATCTCATTCGAATGCTAAACTGGAACAGGAAAAGAGAAAGAATAGGGGGAGCTACAAACTCTTCTTTCATTGCATTAATCCCCAAAGATAAAAATCCTCTCACCTTAGGATGATATCGGCCAATCTCTCTTTGCAACTCCTCATATAAAATCCTCACAAAGGTCATTGCTAACAGAGTTAAGGGGCATCTATCTCGAATCATCTCTCCAAATCAAGGAGGCTTCATTGCTGGTCGTCAAATATATGACAACATACTGCTAGTGCAAGAAGCCATTCATTCAAGCATCCAAAGGAAGGACTCAGGTATGGCCATTAAACGTGACATGGCAAATGCTTTTGATAGAGTTAGACATGAATTCCTCTTCACAGTTATGGAAAAATTTGGTTTTGAGCAAGAGTTCATAAGTTGGATAAAAGCTTGCATTGGTTCTCCTTGGATTGCACCCCTTGTAAATGGAAGACCCTCACCCTTTCTTCGCATGTCTCGAGGTCTGAGGCAAGGATGCCCTCTTTCCCCTTGTCTCTTTGTCATCATGGCAGACTCTCTTAGTAGAACTCTAAATAGACTTCAAGATTCTGGATCTCTCCCTGGAATTGAAATTGCCAAAAATGTCCAACCAATAAACCATGCTCAATTTGCTGACGATACCATTTTGCTAGGCAGTGCTTCTCCTATAATTGCTTCCAGATTCAAGCTTTCTTTATCCCTCTTCCTGCGGGTGTCCGGGGGGAAAACAAACAATAAAAAATGCAATGTATATGGCTGGAACTGTAACATCCTTCAACTCAGGAATCTAGCCAATATCTTGGATTGCAAGCCTTGCTTCGACTGGACCCACTTTAAGTATTTGGGCATCCCTATCTCTCTCAAAAGAGCAACCTCGTCCTCTTGGACTCCCATCCTTGAAAAAATCAAAAGCAAAATAAGTTCCTGGGGGACTCGCTGGTTAAATCTATCAAGCAAAGTTATGTTAATCAAAGCCGTGCTTTCATCAATCCCAATCTTCTCTGGAGCTATTCTAATGGCACCAAATTCTGTTACTAATGCAATCTGCTTGGAAATCAGAAAGTTCCTTTGGCAAGGAGGAAAAACACAGGGTAAGAAGTTTCATCTAGTTAATTGGAAAACAGTCAAAGAAAAGCGCAAAAGAGGGGGTTTGGGAATACGAGATCCAGCAACAATGAGCAAGGCATTGGGAGCCAAATTAGTCTGGAGAATGATAACTGGCAAAAGAGAGTGGTGGAAGGAGGCCATAAGGAAAAAATACATTAGAGTATCTTGGCAAAGATGCTTGAACAATTTGAAAAAGAAGAATGGAACAACAATATGGAGATTAATCCACGCTTCAGCTGGGCTAATAAAAGAGCATCTGTACTGGATCCCTGGCAACGAGGAAAAAATCAACATTTGGAAAGACAGTATCAAAGGAGAGCGCCCCTTAGGAGAAATCAGCGAAATCCAAAACATTAAGATTTGGCTTCAGGAATCAGGAATACAGAAGCTGTCAGACGTGGCAACTTGGACATCAACCGGGAGGTGGAAAGATTGGAAAATCGCAGAACCTCCGGAGAACCTTGTTGAAAACTACAAAGCTTTCCTTCAGTTATTACATGGGAAAGCTCCAATCAGCGTCAGGACTAAAGATGCTAGAGGCTGGGGGAAAGCTGGAAGGTACACAGTCAAGGTTGGATACGATTTACTCACCACAAATCATCCTCCGACCCAAAAAATTTGACAGAAGGTTTGGAATTCTGACAGCATACCAAAAATCAATTATTTCTATTGGGTCCTGGCACATAACAAACAATTGACTGCAGATAATCTAAAGCTTCGTGGAATTGAAGGACCCTCCAGGTGCCATTTATGCCAAAATGCGAAGGAAAACTCTCAGCACTTATTTTTAGACTGCAACTACGCCAAGCAAGTATGGAATTTGGTTCTTGGCCCTCTCTCAAACGCCATCTCAATGCCCAAGCAAATCCATCAATTGATAGGTAAGTGGGCTAGCGGCCTCCAGGGAGCCCGAAAGAATAAACCAACATTATTCAGAATACTAAAACTTCTCCCGATGAACATATGCTGGCAATTATGGTTGGAAAGGAATCAATGAGTCTTTGAGGGAAAAGCAAAGTCAGAAAACAGAACAGCCAACAAAATCATATCCCTGACTTCAGAATCCCTGAGAGCCAAGGGGATAACAATTTAGCAGCAAGAAGCTTTAAATTGGAATGAATATCAGTGGTGTAAAAACTTTATAAAAGAGAGTTCACTTCGGTCCAAAATGCCACCAATTCTTCAAGACTAGGAGATAAGGAAAGATGAACAGACATTCAACAATTGGTGGAAAAGCCAAAAAAGACACACAATCTTTTTTGATGGGGCTTCCAAAGGAAACCCCGGGGAGGCAGGTGCCTGGGGGATTATTTTCGATCCCGGAGGAAGAAAAGTTGCTGACTTTTCCTGGGGATTAGGCACAAAAACAAACAACGAAGCAGAATGGTTGGCAATTCATTATTCACTCGAGTTAGCCTCCTCCCTAAACATCGCAAAGTTACAAGTGATTGGAGATTCCAGACATGTAATCCAGAGTATGAAAAATGAAACTTTGAAAGGAGCAAAGAGCCAAAATCTTCGAAAAAGGATCGAAACTCTTCCTCTCCCAATCGATACTCTCTTTTTCCATGTTCTCAGAAGTCTCAACTCAACAGCAGATAGGCTCGCCAATATTGGAGCCACATTGGGAAAAGGCCAGCTACTACAAAACAATGTCTTGGGATATAAGTTCATTCCCTAAGAACCTAGTCATAGACTGTTAAGATTTAATATGCTAAGACAGAAAATAGCAGCATTACATTCCATTTCACAATAATAGCATATACAGGATCACTGAAGAAACAACAAGCACAACATAAACACAAGAGACAGAGATTTATCCTGGGAAACCCTCATGGGGTAGAAAACCCAGCAAAGCTTCCTCAATATAGATGACCAGCAATATACAAAGATGAAACCCCGAGACATGATCTCCTCCTCCACAATAGCAGACCTCTCCTCCACAAGTGCGCTATCCTCAAGTGAGTAAGTGTATCAAATGAGGAACACACCTCCTCTATTTATACACTACTATGATATGTATTTTACACAAGTACATGTAGGCTCGTATTTAACCATTAGGTTAAATACCCCATTATAACTGACTGGCCCGACCCCCACATGGTGGGTCTAATAACCCTAGTTACCACAACCAACTCGGAGGAATAAACATCTCCGGATTTATAGTATAATCACATCGGAGGTATGGAACATCTCCAGAATAAATAATATACAAATATAATATTCTTTGAAGTTACAATATTTCAACACTCCCCCTTAACGAGAAGGATATTATAACAGTATCTGCACGAGCAAGGAGTCATCAACATCATACATGATACATCTATAAATCATTGGAAGCTTTCTCAACATCATCAGTAACTTAAGCAGTTACTGGAACATCTTCAATACTGGAACATCAACATCTTCAGTACTAAGTCTTTATCTTCTGTAGCACTCAAACAACTACAGCAACATCAATATCTGAATCCTCACGATCGTCAGCATTGTCATCACACGATCATCAGCATCGTCATCACACGATCATCAACATCGTCACACACGATCATCAGCATCGTCATCACACGATCATCAACATCGTCACACACGATCATTAGCATCGTCATCACACGATCATCAACATCGTCATCACACGATCATCAGCATCGTCACACACGATCATCAGCATCGTCATCACACGATCATCAACATCGTCATCATACGATCATCAACATCATCATCACACGATCATCTCAATCTACATGATCAGCATCATTGTCATCTAGATCAGCACAATCATTATCTAGATCAACAGTATTAGTATCCACACCAATACAAGTATACACATCATCAATACAAGTATCCACACAATACAAGTGTACACATCATTAATACAAGTATTCACTCAATACAAGTATATCATCAGTAGCATGTATTCTCACTAATACATCTATCATCAAAAGCATGTATTCTCACTAATACATCTATCATCAAAAAGCATGTATTCTCACTAATACATCTATCATCAAAAGCATGTATTCTCACTAATACATCTATTATCAAAAGCATGTATTCTCACTAATACATAGCAGCATATCCTGCAACACACACGATCATATTACAGGATGATCAATCCCGCTCTCTTTAGGACATAGGTCCATGGATGATACAATCCAGATCAAGTTCCAGGATGATCAATCCTTATCACTTTAAGACAAGTCTTATGTCTAGGGACGATGCAATCCCATCATGTACATTTTGAACCCAGTTCATGGACGATGCAGTCCTCTCACGTACATTTTGAACCGAGGTCCAGGGACGATGCAGTCCTATCTTCAATTCTCGGAGACATCAGTCTACGGATCAATTATGGGACCTCAGTCCGGGGACGATGCAATCCCCTGCCTGTTCATTCAAGACTTCATTATCGGAGACCCAGTCTACGGCTCAATTCTGGGACCTTAGTCCGGGGACGATGCAATCCCCTACCTGTTCATTCAGGACTTCATTATCGGAGACCCAGTCTACGGCTCAATTCTGGGACCTTAGTCCGGGGATGATGCAATCCCCTGCCTGTTCATTCAGGACTTCATTATCGGAGACCCAGTCTACGGCTCTATTCTGGGACCTCAGTCCGGGGACGATGCAATCCCCTACCTGTTCATTCAGGATTTCATTATCGGAGACATCATGTCTACGGCTCAATTCTGGGACCTCAGTCCGGGGACGATGCAATCGCCTACCTGTTCATTCAGGATTTCATTATCGGAGACATCATGTCTACGGCTCTATTCTGGGACATCAGTCCGGGGACGATGCAATCCCCTACCTGTTAATTCAGGATTTCATTTATCGGAGACATCATGTCTACGGCTCTATTCTGGGACATCAGTCCGGGGACGATGCAATCCCCTACCTGTTAATTCAGGATTTCATTTATCGGAGACATACATCTACGGCTCTCTTTAGAACAGATGTTCAAGGATGATACAATCCCTTTTCTTTCTCGGAGACACCTGTCTACGGCTCACTTTAGAACATGTGTTCAAGGATGATACAATCCCTCTTCTTTCTCGGAGACACCTGTCTACGGATCTCTTTAGGACTGAAGTCCAGGGATGATCCAATCCCCTCATGTCCACCAAGGACTTCATTCTCGAAGACATACGTCTACGACTCTCTTGAGGATGATGCAATCCTATCATGTCCACCAAGGACTTCATTCTCGAAGACATACGTCTACGGCTCTCTTGAGGATGATGCAATCCTATCATGTCCACCAAGGACTTCATTCTCGAAGACATACGTCTACGGCTCTCTTGAGGATGATGCAATCCTATCATGTCCACCAAGGACTTCATTCTCGAAGACATACGTCTACGGCTCTCTTGAGGATGATGCAATCCTATCATGTCCACCAAGGACTTCATTCTCGAAGACATACGTCTACGGCTCTCTTGAGGATGATGCAATCCTATCATGTCCACCTTAGACCCTGTCTAAGGATCATCCACCAACCTCTCTGTCGGCATCACCAATATAGGTATTCACATCATCGACCTCACTGTCGATGTAGGCAATCTCATCATAAGTGATCACATCACTCCCCCTTTCGAGGAGGGTCCTTCTGAACTATATTAAGTTTGTCTCGAAAAATATTTACTTGAGGTAGAGGTTTGGTTAGTACATCGGATCAGTAGAGGTTTGGTTAGTACATTGGTAACTTGTTACAAATTCGAACTTTAATTCCTAGCTGCACCATATCTTGTATATAGAAATGCCAGATCTCTATGTGCTTTTGACTTATCATGGAACACTGGATTCTCTCTGTTTGTCACATAGGATCATAGTTGGGTCCATCTCTAAGTCAAACAATTCTGAAGCCATGCCGTTTCACAATTACCAGAGCAAGCAGCCATATATTCCGCTTGTGCTGAGAGCCACACTAGACTGATTCCTGCTAAACCACAAGATCATGGCTGATCCCAGACAATAACATCTTCTCGATGTGCTTTTCCTGTCTTGATACACTTTCTGGTCAATCAATATCTGTGTAGCCATTTGAATTCATGATCTCCATAGATCAAAGTCTATTGTATCCTTTAGGTACCTCATCACATGCTTTGCAACTAACAGGTGAACACTTCTAGTTTCCACTAGATACTGACTCAAGGTGTTTACAGCAAAGCATATATCTGACCTAGTATTCGTTAGACACATCAATGACTCAGTAATTTGTCTGTACATAGTTATATCCACTAACTCTAATGAGTCATCTGCTAAGAACTTCAAGTTGGAATTCATGAGAGTGGCCATTCCAACACATCAATTCCTTTTAATATTTCTCAGCATACTTTCCCTGGTTGAGAAAGATTCCTTCTAAGCCTTGCCATACTTCCAGACTTAGGAAGTAATGCATCAATCTGAGATATTTCATTTTTCATTTCTGCAGCCATCTTCTTCTTTCTTTTCATGATCTGTTTCTCATTCCCTATAAGAAAGATATCATAATAATAGTATGATCCATAGCCTTAAGGTAAAGGTTAGGAACAACTTTACTTTTGGTAAAGCCCAAGCTTATCAAGAAACTGTCAATTCTCCCTTTGTGACTGAACATCATTCACACTCTGCATTGAATGATTTTCTGCATATCTATCTGTGCCATCTCTTGATAGATGGGTCTACTGATATGAGCCTCAATATTATTCGAACTCTGTGGTGAGTTCCTTCTTGCATCCATGTCATCTGTGTATAAAAACCATATTCAACCTTGTAGCAAAGGTTGAGATCCACATCACCCGTGGTGATCATTAAGCTCATCAATTGATTATCGATCCTGGGTACCCATACAGAACCTGAATCACACTTCTTCTTTAATTACACCATTAAGAGAATGGTTTTATCTATCCACTTGGAACAAACATCTCATCATGATTCTCTTTCTCTTTTCTAAGAGAATCTTCCAGCCACAAGCCTTCTATAGTGTGTTTGATTTGTAAATCCTTTTGTTGAACATCCATCGCTTGTTCACCATTCATCATGATTTTTTCCTACAAATCAAAATTAGGTACATGATTAGTAATACTTCATAATCATCAAATCATATTGACATGATAACCTATTATGCATACATATATCATTTACATAGTTATGCAACTATCTTGACCAATACTTTGGCACAACACTTTCCCATATCCTGTATGCATACAGTGGCTATCTAGATGCCTTCCATCTCTACCAGAACATACTATCGAGAGTGTGCACAACTCTCAGCATGTCAGCAAAGAGGTTTCATTCTAGACAAGCAACAATGGAATGTTTGTCCAGCTTACCAATCATATGCATATTAGTAGTATACTGTTCAATGTTCTATGAATATTTACACTCAGCATGATATATTATAGGAATACAAATATGCATACAACCTATTACAGGCAATATCATTTACTATTTCAAATAACAACTCAAATACTTATCTTTTATGTTTGTGTGGTTGCCTTCCGCTTGATCTTCTGTATGTCTTTTGAACTTCTATTCATTCTGTACCACTGTGCATGTTCAAGTGTCATCCTCATGATCTCATACACAAACATACACCCATTAGTATGTTCTAAATGTTATCAAAACATTATAGTTCTCAATAATCTTGAGAATGTATAGTCATGATTATAGTTAATAAACATTAGTATTCAAGATTTCAGGGAAGTCTTCTTTTACTCATGCATATCATCAATCAAGATAAAAGACATAATATGCATAATCCCTTGATTACTAACTTTATGAATAAGCATAACCAATCATACCAAGTATACTTATATAAGGGATCCTAACACAAGGTAAGATTCATGGGAAACATACCTGGATTAGTATACCTACTTAGTTATGTAAAACATACCTAAACAATCTCTTCAATGATTTAGAGATCCTGAGCTAGAACCTGCATGTCTCATAGGTTAAGCATAATATAACAAAGTCATACATACCTCGTAAGTAGAACAAAGATTATGGATGAGTCTTTGTCTTCATGTTTTCATGGTCATGGAACCTGATTTGTCTTTTGTGATGTACCTGTATCTTGTTAGCAGACAACATCAACCTCACACAACATCATAATGCATTAGTACAATCATATAGCCCTAATCAATGAATGTCTTTGATCATTCACATGCATTCATACTGTTACTAGGGTGATAAGACAATTCTAACATTAATCAAGATTGTACTAATAAATAATATGAAGACAAACACATCATGAACTTAATCAAGAATTAGATTTCAAGACATACCTGAGCCTCCTTAAGTCATACCTGTCGAGACTTCTTGTAGTCTTCTTAGGTAAGGCCTTAGCCTCAACTCCCCCTGAAACTTGATCTGGAGCTTGATTAGGGTTTTCTAGAGAAACCCTAAAAATTCAATCTTTGACTTTCACACTTCTGAATGGATGAAAGAATATGTCTTGCTGAGCTGATCAAACTAGCATACTTCAATTTTGGAATTTCCAAAATTTGACCCCTAAAAATTGCCTTTGAAACTTCTGGATCTTCTGGACAGGATCCCAAACTAGGGTTTGATGAAGCCCACCCTTCTGCCCAAACAAAAGGTTCGATCCAAGGCTCTAAACTCTTATTTTTCTTAGGAGCTTCTAGCCGTGGTTACAGACTTCAAAAATTCCAACTTTTGCTGAAGCCCTAATTTTCCATTTTTTCGATCAAAATCCCGAACTGGGGTTTGATCAAGCCCGGTCTTCCACCCAACCAAAAAATTCAATCTTGGTCTCTAAATTTTGATTTTCCTGAGTAGCATTTAGCCGTGGACTCCGATTCCAAAAATTCTAACTTTCTCCAAAACCCTAAATTTCGGAAGCCATGAATAAAGGTGCTCCAAAAATAATTATGTTTTGACAGAAATATGCACCTGATTGTTTCTGCTATAACTCTAAAATTTTTTGCTCCACAGGGTCTGAAACCCTTTTTCTGCAGTAGCCTGACCTGTCATCTTTCCATCCTGACAGGTCTGACCTCAATTGGGTTTTCTGAGAGAGAGTTATGCCAAGTGTCGCAACGTGACCTGTTTATGGGATAAAACAGGAGAGCGAACTTGTACGGCATGCCACGTGTCACTGTTTGAACTTCGGCCTTTGAAAACTTTTGCTGAGATAGCTCGACTTGTTACAATATTTCCATCCTGATAGGTCTGACCTCAATTGGACTCTCTGAGAGAGAGTTATGCCAAGTGTCGCAACGTGACCTGTTTATGGGATAAAACAGGAGAGCGCACTTGTACGGTGTGCCACGTGTCACTGGTTCACCTTCGGCCTCTGAAAAAGTTTTTTGAGATAGTACAGTTTGTGTACTACCTGTCACTTTTTACGAAATTTCATTTGGAGCTTCCTAGCCCATGTTATGACCTTTTTTCCAAGGTCACCTGATTTTGACTGAGATCTGGAAGAGGCAGAAACCCTAACTTGTACTAATCATAACTCACAAAGTACAACGAATCTGAGGGTTCCCTTTGGACACAAGGTACCTGGGGATGTTATCTTTGACCTGTAAACTTTTCAGATCCTGAACCTTCGCCAAAATGGATTTATGGTGAAAGTTCCACGATGACTGGTTTTTGCTATGAAAAACCCTAAACTTCAAATTGTCATAAGTAAAGCAAGTGTCGTAAGTGCCATACCTTGCCTTCCTTCAGGTTAGCTCTGATACCATGTTAAGATTTAATATGCTAAGACAGAAAATAGCAGCATTACATTCCATTTCAAAATAATAGCATATACAGGATCACTGAAGAAACAACAAGCACAACATAAACACAAGAGATAGAGATTTATCCTGGGAAACCCTCATGGGGTAGAAAACCCAGCAAAGCTTCCTCAATATAGATGACCAGCAATATACAAAGATGAAACCCTGAGACATGATCTCCTACTCCACAATAGCAGACCTCTCCTCCACAAGTGCGCTATCCTCAAGTGAGTAAGTGTATCAAATGAGGAACACACCTCCTCTATTTATACACTACTCTGATATGTATTTTACACAAGTACATGTAGGCTCGTATTTAACCATTAGGTTAAATACCCCATTATAACTGACTGGGCCGACCCCCACATGGTGGGTCTAATAACCCTAGTTACCACAACCAACTCGGAGGAATAAACATCTCCGGATTTATAGTATAATCACATCGGAGGTATGGAACATCTCCGGAATAAATAATATACAAATATAATATTCTTTGAAGTTACAATATTTCAGCATAGACCTCATCAATCTTGCAAGGAAATCAACTTCGAATTGTTTGGAATGGAGGCTTTCCTCTCGTAGTAGGCATCCGGTCTCACATGCACGCGCTTCTCAACAAGTGGCACGTTATAAGCCATGTGGCTTCTCACCTAAGCTCAGAGCTCTCACGCTTCAGCATTTATTGCTGCAAGGCGGTCATAGGAAGTCCCTTCGCGACATGGAGCAGCCTAATTTCATTTCGCTCGGCCCGAGATTACAACAGCTCAGCCTCACCGTATCTGATTTCGATTCTCAGCAGTCTGAAGAGGACCCTCGCGATAGCAGTTTTCACCGCAGCATAATGGACGGGATCAGGCAAGCGATTGCCACTCTCAGCCAGGTTACATCGGAAGTCAAAGTGTATCTAAGCAGGACGTATTCGGCGGTTTGCTCCATTGCAGACCAGAACAAAGAGCAGAACATGGAATTTAAATATATTCATTCTCGTCTCTCCTGTGTTGAGTCCCGCCTGGACGACATTGAAAGAAACACCATAGAACTACTGGGGAAGGTCGACAGCATTAAGGAGGACCTCTCTGTCTTCATTAGTAAAACTCAGTTCAGCCAGGTTCGGGAAGCGCTGTCTGTTAACCAGGGAATGATGGAAGCCGCCTCTTTCTTGCAGCAGAACTACAGATAGACTCTCTCCTCAGAAATTTTGGAATTTGCTCTCTGCAGGTTTTTCAAAGAACATCTACTTCTGAATGTTTTTTTGTATTTTGTTATGCAACCAGTTTGTAAGGGTATATCCCAGTAGAATGACTAGAAATTCCAGGAAAATTAGGAGCAAAGAATCTAAGAGACAAATCCCTTGTAAAATCTGCATTTTACCTCTTTTTGAAGCAGATTTGGCTCAAATTTTGTAATGAATGGTTGTGCACAACCTTTTATATATATATCTAAAATCCCCTGTTTCTGTTAAAAAAAAAAAAGCTGTTGAGTCTTGCAGAGATGTGTGTCGATCCCAACCTTCTATTGGACCAAGTATACTTCCCTTATTATCCCTTACAATATTCATATATCATGCGAATATGGATTGTTCCTTTCCTACAACCTCTCTTTCTCTCGCCGGAATTTGCTAGCATTCTTGATTTTACCTATAATGAGTTGGTATATATGTATTAAAAACTTTGAAATGAGATCCATTGGATTTGCTTACCAGATTTATGTATATCCACTTTTGAGTTAACTTTGAGCTAACTAATTCAAGCTAATCCCCCTTCCAGTGCATACTCATCCCACGAGAAGCTCCATGAGCACTCATAGCCATTCCCTGATTTCCTTTCCACTGTTTCCCCCCTAACCACTGCATTTCCCTATATTGCATCTTAGTCTCCTAGAGAAGGAATATTTTTGGTTTTTCCATTTTTATTAAATGACTCATATCTCCCTCTTTCGGCCTACTCCCCATTCCCCTACCGTTCTAGGAGAATAAATGCATTATTTACTAGGTGAATTTTTGGATCCTACTTTGCTTGGTGTATGCATGATCACTACACCTTTGTGCAGTTGATTATTTTGTCTCGAGATCATATTCTTATCCAAATTTTACTGTAGGCCTAACATCTTCTCCTTCCTAAATTCTTTAAACGGTTTTCCGCCAACCTTTTTGGAGGATATTTCCCCTCCCTCTACAATTTCTTTCTCCACTTCGCTTGTCCCTTACAATGATTGCTTTCTTGTTTGGAACCCTAAAGTTGTTGCTTACTTGTATTTCTTATTCTCTATTTTTCCCACTTGCTCATTTATTTCCTCTTCCCTTTGTTTCCTATTATCTCCTTTTTGAAAATGGATTGGACAAATTGTCACTAGATCATTGTTGGCTGCTTTCCCTCGGTTGAGATCTTGGGTCTGTCACTTGCCTATCTTTCTTTATTTCCTCCCGCTCCACTTGATTTTTGTCTTTCTCTTCACGTTTGCTTCTAATTCCTATCATTTAAACATCCATCTCAAACATAATGGCTGGTATTCTTGAAGAAAAGTCTGATCTTGGTTCCTTAACAGTTGGTGCTATGACTTCTTTAAAGGAAACTGGATGATCTTCTGAAAGTAAAGGAGCAAATGTATTTATAGATTTATGAAAAAGAAATGATGTGGATTGTCTTGGAGGATCTTCCTTATTTGCTACCAAAGACGAGGAAGGATTATCAGTAATGTTAGAGCTGATTACCTGCATTGACTTGTTAGGTGCTTGTTTCCATTATTCATCTGATTTTTGTGATATAGTTACTGTCTCCCCTATTTTTTTACAATATTTGGAAAACTGTCCATGGGCATGGAATAATTTACAATTAAATGGTAATTTCTCATGGTCAAGCTACTAACAATGACTCTAATTATCCAATACAAAATGAATTGCATCACGAAGGCCTTTTTCCAGATCTAATTCCATGCAAATTCTGGCACATTGAAACATTCTTTGCTTCGGTTCAACCTTGTTTATGAATTTACCCAAAGTATTCCCTATATTTCTCAAATATTCATCTCCCTAGCAATGGAGTGGAAGCTGAGGTAATCTTACCCACACTGGGACCGTTGGAGGGATATCTCAGTCAAGATCAAATTTTGGAGTCTAGCTATTTAGGTACATTCCTTTGTTGCTAAAAAAATACGGGCCTCTATGAAATATTAAGTCTATGTATTATTTTCCCAAAGGGGTTGGATCCATTGGTGAAGAGCGAGGAATTTTTCACCAGTGGGCAAGGTTCAATTCCAATGAGGGTCGAACTTGGATCCATGGGGGAACCTTGAGGTAGTGGTTCAACGTGTGGTTCCACCTAGAGAGATTGCATTTAATGATCTTGTGACCCGTGGACACATAAGTGGATCAAATCCCACCCCCATGTTGTCCTAATAGTTTAGTCAGTTCTTGCTAGCTCACTCAGTTAAGGTGTGGGTCCTGTCAGCAAGGCGACTGAGTTCAATTTTCCTTAGGGGTGACTTAGTTGGGAGGCGACACACAAAAACTCAGTCAAGTTGAGGCTTGTGCGGTCGATGTCAGGTGTGATCCCCAGGTGATTTTGATGGCTTAGATGCCCCTGGGTTGTGGTTTCTCAGACCATAGGACACTCCCACAAGTGAAGGAGACTCGAGCAAACAAAAAAAGAGTCTTTGTCTTCTTTAAATTCAAACAAGAATGCATAAAACCCTTTCCCACATAAATGGTGTGTCATTCTGCTTAAGATCAACAATATCCAATTGTTTTGAATCCAAATCTCCATAGATCTCGAAGACGGAAAAATTCCATTGAATTGTCCAATAAGACATCTCTATAATAGAGCTAATGCCTTATGCCTGGCTGTAGATGCAGGGAGGACTGCTTCAAGTATTTTAGACTATTTCTTGATGAATCTTGTCAGCTCATTTCTAGCACTATATTTGTTCATAGTTTGCACCAACGTCCTGAATGCAATATACTCATTTGGAGCATTACGTGGTCTCTCCCCTCTCGAATCAAATGCCATCTCTATGAGTTCAATACCCTAACATGTGAGTTTAGAGCCTACTTTCTTGGAGCACTGCGTTTCTATCAATCGATCAACTTAGAAAAGAATTCAATTCACATGTAATTTATTATAACTCTTTAAATTGTTTAGTTATTGTTATTTATTGTTTTGTAGATATTAGCATGTATGTTGGAGAGGTGCCTTGCCAACATGCTAAGGAGATGGAAGAGGTAGACGAGCTACCTCAAATATAGAGACCTGCCATGCAATGTAGGCCATATTGTAGGTTTTACCAGAAGCTAGAGAATCAACTATGTGTTGTGATGGCTTGACAAAGAGTGTGCCTTATATGAGTGACATAAATCATATAGGACCCATAACTTAGTAGTAAATTGATGACCCTTTCATGCAATATGATGCTATTGATGCATCATGTTGTCGATAAAGTCCAACAAACGTAGATGAGGAGGTGTGATCACCATTGCCATCAACCTTCTTCTTCTAATTCATCCGGTGAGGATGGTGATACTCCACATTTTCCACCCCCTCATCCTCATCCTCCACTAGCCGATCGACCACATTCTCCTCCTCCAAAGGTTGATCGACCACCCTGTCCTCCTCACGGAACCGATTGACCACCATCTACTCCTCTAGAGGCCGACCGAATACCCTCTCCTCCTCCACATGCCTAATGACCACCCTCACATCCTCCACATCTTGACCAACCACCCTCTCCTCCTCACCTAGATGATTGACCATTATCACCTCTTCTAGTAGCCGACTGACCACCGCCTCCTTCTCCTCCAGTAGCTGACCAACCAATTGCTACACCCTTGTGCTCATTGATACTTTAACGAGATGCTCAAAAGGGTGACATAATTTATGGTGGATATAGATACCAACTACTTAATTCTATGTTTTTATTTTGTGGAGGAATTGATGCCTCTAGCTCCAATGATGGACCAACTAGATCATAGTGATTATTGATCACATGTATATATTTGATTGTTGTGATATATCTTTTACATATATATTTGAATTCAGATGTATGTTTTACTTTTATATTGATTATGATATTATCGTTCATGATGGGTGAAAACATGAAGGCGGGAAACAATTTTGGCTTATTTTTGACAAACAAAACTGCTAAATTTTATGTTTTTCAACTTCGACCTCTTCAAACCCATATCTTCCTTAGGAATTTCAACTTGAAGTAAACACAAAGGTTTTAGAGAATTGAATTAGCTTTCTACTCGTATTTTTAAATTTTTTTTTTATGGACATATCATGGGACAAATTTGTTGTCAACCAACGACATATACTTGAAAATTTTAGGTATGGATAATGAGTGACCTGTGTTGACGACGGTTTTTTGATAGATGGTTATTTATTTTAGGGAAAACAATTGTAGGCTCATAATCTACACACACTACACTTGATCCTGGACTATATTTTGATTTTTTTAAGACTGGGAACTATTTTTTATTATTTATTGAAACAACGTATGTTCAGAAAATGGTGCATTATCGACACATGTTTTTGTCTTCACATTTTCTTTCAAATGTGACTCTTATTGGAAAAAATAAAAGTACCCTTTTGAAGAGGACGAGCCAATTATGATCTTTGTCAAATTTTAAATTTTTTGGTGTTGTCTTTGTTATGATATTGAATTTTCATTTCGGGTGATTTTCAGAGTAATAAAATTCTTAAGGGATAAGGTTTAGAAAAAAATTATTAATAAATAGTAATTCAAATCGAAATGAAACAATTATTATATCATTGGAAACTAGATTCAGAGATGAATCCATTGCTACCAAGTCCGACAAATAATACTTAAAATGTGCAGGGGTTCGGTGTTGCTGAAGTTGCAGGTTCTAGAAAGATGGTTGATATTTTCGCAGGTTTTGTTGACCATAAACTCTCGGCCGAAAAATACCTTCCAAACTCTCGGTTGAAAGTTTAGTTCAAACTCTCGTTCGAGAGTTTTTTTTGAAAATACAGCACGATGATTGGTTCAAACTCTCGGCCTAGAGTTTGAACTCTCAAAACTCTCGACCTACAGTTTTTTAAACTCTCGGCCGAGAGTTTGAGGTTGACATTTTTTCCCCTGTTCATCAGCACGCCCTATTTTTTTTTCACTTCGTTGTCATGGAATTGTTTCCCATATGAATATGTATTATGCATTTTGTTAAATTTTCAGAATTTACTTCAATTTGATCTAGGATCTTAACTGAGAGAACAACATGTACAGCATATCTACAGCATATCAATCATGGAGACAATAATGCAAGCACACAAGAGACACAAACATTTACTTGGGGAAAACCATAAAGGTGAAAAACCCCAATAACTTCCTCAGAGATAGATAGAGCAATGATACAACCAACCAAGAGAGATAGCCATAACCTAGCAGCAGATCCTCCTCCTCCATAAGTGCGCCACTCCTCCTTGAGTGCATGTGTGAGAAGTGAGTGAGTAAATAGAGTGCCTCCCGCACTCTATTTATACTTGACTTGACTTTCCTTTTTACCTAACTCATGTAGGCTCGAACTTAACCACATAATATAATGCTGACTGGGCCGACCCCCAATAGGGTGGTCTAATAACCCTTTGACCCACATGGCCGACCCCCAATAGGGTGGTCTAATAACCCTTCGACCCACATGACTTATACAGGGCCGACCCCAACAAGGTGGTCTAATAACCCATCAAATATAAGTTACGACACTTACAATATAAATGACGACACTTCCGTATAGAGGAATAATACCATCTCTATAGGAATACAATATACATATATGTGAAATACATTCCGAAGTTACATATACATCAACACTCCCTCTTAACTAGGAAGGTATTTCTCAGCACAGTTCTTCTAGCACAAGTCATCTTCTCTGGATCATCATCACTGGATAATCGTCATCGAGTCATCATCATCGTCACTGCTGCTGCTATCTCAATCAATCTCTGAATCTACTCGTCATAGGAAGTTCTACAGAGCCAGTCCTTTTTCATACTGGATGTAGGCCCACCACCTGCAGGT
The DNA here is from genome assembly GCA_027924585.1 of Larix kaempferi. Classification (NCBI taxonomy): domain Eukaryota; kingdom Viridiplantae; phylum Streptophyta; class Pinopsida; order Pinales; family Pinaceae; genus Larix; species Larix kaempferi. The sequence goes on along the minus strand of BSBM01000101.1, from coordinate 3,346,869 downwards.
CTTCGTCATCACTGGCCATACTGTGGAATCCTCAGGACTTTTATGTGCGTCACAAAACCTCGAAAGAGCATTTTCCAGATGTCCCAGGGCACAGATTACATGCCATAGGCAAAACCTCGAAAGACCATCTGCAAATCTCCCAGGGCACAAATTATATGTGACCTCACCACAAAACCTTGAAAGAGAATCCCAGGACTGATTACGAGCACACGGATCAACCTATCGGATCTCCCAGGGCACAAATTACATGTGGTCAGCACAAAACCTCGCAAGAGCATCCCAGGACTGATTACGAGCACACAGCTCAACCTATCGGATCTCCCAGGGCACAAATTACATGTGGTCATGGCAAAACCTCGCAAGAGCATCCCAGGACTGATTACGAGCACACAGCTCAACCTATCGGATCTCCCAGGGCACAAATTACATGCCATAGGACAAAACCTCGAAAGAGCATCTGCCAGATATCCCAGGGCACAAATTACATGCCATAGGCAAAACCTTGAAAGACTATCTGCAGATCTCCCAGGGCACAAATTATATGTCCTCCCAAGCAAAACCTCGAAAGAGCATTTGCCAGATGTCCCAGGGCACAAATTACATGCCATAGGCAAAACCTCGAAAGACCATCTGCAAATCTCCCAGGGCACAAATTACATGCTTATCAGCACAACCTGATCCACGGCCACAGAGTATCAAACTGATACTCACCATACATCATCCTGATGTATCCATGATCATCCTGATCATCATCACTGCAACATCCTGCTGCATGTCATCTGGAGCAACATCCTGAAGCTCGTCATTTATGATCATCCTGATCATCAATGCATCTACCTGATGCATACCAAGTATCTACCTGATACATATCATCATACATGATCCTCCTGATCATCAATGCATCTACCTGATGCATACCAAGTATCTACCTGATACATATCATCATACATGATCCTCCTGATCATCAATGCATCTACCTGATGCATACCAAGTATCTACCTGATACATATCATCGTACATGATCCTCCTGATCATCAATGTATCCACCTGATACAAATACAAATACATGATACATATCACCATACATGATCCACCTGATCATACTATGTACCCACCTGATACATATACAGATACATGGTCCAAGCATCCAACATGATGCATATACAAAATACATATACATGATCCAACTGATCATATCCAGCATCTACATGATGCATACATACATACAAAAATGATCCAACTGATCATATCCAGCAGAAACCAGAACATCATCCTGATGCTCATCATCCAGCGCTTACATCCACAGCCATGTGAAGGATCCTCCTTCCAACATGCTTGGAATGGCTTCAGCAAATGTGTCCATCACTTCTTCCTCGAAGTGTCCTCGATCTGAAGAACGCCAAGCCTCTCTCTGAAGTACTCGAACTTCACCCTGGCTAGTGGCTTCGTCAGCACATCTGCAATCTGCTCGTCCGTCGCAACATACAGGAGCTTCACAGCTCCTCTTTGCACCATATCCCTGATATAGTGATATTTGATCTCTATGTGTTTCGACCTGTCATGAAACACTGGGTTCTCGGACAGCTTCACACAACTCTGGTTATCACAGAAGATACCAGTAGCTTCCAGCGGGAGATCAAATAACTCAGACAGTAGCTTCCGTAGCCATACTGCCTCACAACTAGCTGAACAGGCTGCAACATACTCTGCCTCAGCTGTACTCAGTGCTACACAGGACTGCTTCCTGCTAAACCAAGAGATCACACCTGATCCCATACTGAAGCAACACCCAGATGTGCTCTTCCTGTCTGCAGCACTGCCAGCCCAATCTGAATCAACATAACCCTGCAGGTTAAACTTTTGATTTGCCTCATATCTAAGCCCATAATCCACTGTACCCTTCAGGTACCTCAGAACATGCTTTACAGCAACTAGGTGAACACTCCTCGGATCCGTCAGGAACTGGCTCAACGTGTTCACAGCAAAGCAAATGTCTGGTCTCGTGTTCGTCAGGTACATCAAGGACCCAATCATCTGACGATACATAGAGACATCAACCGGCTCAGATGAAGCATCACATAGAAGCTTCAGATTCGATGCCATAGGTGTGGCCATGGCCTCGCAATCCATCATCCTGAACCTCTTCAGGATCTCTTACTGCATACTTCCCTTGTCCAAGGAAGATTCTATCTGCACTCTGCCACACCTCCATGTCAAAAACAAATAGTGCATCATCCCCAAGTTCTTCATCTCGAACTCGGTAGTAAGCTTCCGCTGCGTGTCGGCAATCAATCTATCTTCACCATACCAAGTTCTGCACATATATGATTTCCTATCATGTGTCTCAGAACCATCTGGTGCATCTTCTATTTCATCTCAATGCTGCCATCTGCAACATGCTTGATCTGATAGTTCCATTTGGAAGTCATAGCAAACTTCCCTTCATGTCTTGGGATTACATCCCAAACATCATTCTTCATGATCGACGGATCAAGGCATTTCATTTCTTCATCCCAGATCCTGGGAACTTCAATATCTTCAATATCTTCAATAGATATCTTTGTTGCTGGAACAAAATGTTGTAGTTCTTCTTTTGTAGGAGATGGCATACGATCTTTCCTACACAACAAGTTAAATTACATGATTAGAAAACATCTCATAGTTTTCAGAACAAATTCTTACACATAAAGAAATATGTCATACAGTCATGCAATTATCTTAGCCAATGCTTCAATACAACATTTATCCATATCCCGTAACTTTCTAGATGCCTTCCAATCTCTACCAGAACATTGTTAAGAGTGTGCACAACTCCCAACATGTCAGCAAAGAGGTTTCATTCTAGATAAGTAGCAATGGAATGTTGTACAGTGCCATAGGCCACTTACCCATGTATATTAGTAGTATACTGTTCATCAATGCAACTATTCTAATATGCATAATACACAACCTAATTCTAGGAACATCAGTATATACATTATTGAACAGTATTATTTAAACAAAAAAATATGCAAGAAATGATGATTAAAATACTTATCTTTCTTTGTTCGTTGGGTGGACTCCCTCTGAGTCTTTGCTTCCTTGCAGGAGCTATTGGAGTCCTAATCTGAAGTAGCTTCTTCTACACCTTTCTGTTGTGGAATGTAGAGAGATGGTCAACTCCCTCTGAATATCTGCATCCTTGCATAAACCACTGGAGTGTACTCCCTCTTGATCTTTGCTTCCTGGATTACCTGTTCTTGAACTCATATTCATCCTTGGTCCCTATGCATGCTTATTAGTATCATGATTGTGTTATCCTTGTGATCTCATATAAAATCATACATTCATTAGTATACTATTAAAACACAATAATCTCAAGCATGTATAGTCATGATCATTTCAAACAGAAATAATAAGCATTAGCATTCAAGGTTTATGTAGTATTCTTATGGTTAGTCAAATCATAAGAAACATAACATGTCTAAACCTGTAATTACTCAAACCTATGACTCTTCAGGTTAGTTGAATCATCAATCAAGATAAGAGATATAATATGCATAAAACCTATGATTATTCAAACCTATACCTTCATGATTCTTCTGGTTAGTCATATCATCAATTATGGTAAGAAATATAATACGCATACAGCCATGACTTATTCAAACCTATGACTTCATGAATAATCATTATCAAACAACACAACAGTATAAGATCCTAACACAAGGTAGGATTCTATCTTGATATAGGAAAAACATACCTGGATTAGCATGCTAGCTATTTATACTCACATGATGTCTTCTTGTTGTTCTTCAATGACTTGTGCTAGTAACCTGTATATCTCATAGGTTAGCCATTATAAAACCAAGTTATACATACCTCGTAAATGGATCTTCTATGAGATCCATGACAATGGATGAGTCTTTATCCTCATGTCATCATGATCATATGTTCTTGAACTGGAACATGCTTTGTCTTTCTTGGTGTACCTTTCATGTTAGTAGACAACATAAACCTCATACAACACCATAATGCATTAGTACAATCATAAGTGTCAACACCCTAACCAATGAATATCTTCTATCATGCATTCATAATTTTGTTAAGGTGAAACGACAAATCTAAAATCAAAATTGTACTAACCGTAATATCATGAAGACAAACATACCATAAACTTAATCATGGACAAATATCGAAACATACCTCGATGAGTCATACCTGTCGAGATCGCTTGAAATCTTCTTATGTAAGGCCTTAGCCTCATCTCCCTCTGAAACAGTAACTTCTTCACTTATGCAGGTGACCAATCCATCTTCTTCTAGGATTAACCCAATCCACTTGATTTGCAAGAACTGGACCTAGAGCTGGATATGGGTTTGTCAGAGAAACCCCAAAAATTCAAACTTTGTATTTCAAACTTCCGAAAGGATAGAAATATGCGCCTTGATGAGCTGATCAAACTGGTATATTCAGAATTTGAAAACTGCAAAGTTTCACTCCTCAATTTTGCTTTTGAAACTTCTGGATTCACTGGACGTGACCCTGAACTGGGGTTTGATGAATCCCACTCTTTTGCCCCATCAAAATGTTTGATCCAAAGCTCTAAGCTTCTATTTTTCTGAGGAGCTTCCAGCCGTGGTCACAGATTTCAAAAATTCCCATTTTTACAGAAGCCCTAATTTTCCACTTTTCTGATCAAAGTCCCGAACTAGGGTCTAATCAAGCCCGGCCTTCTGTCCAACCAAAAATTCTGATCTTGGTCTCTAAATTTCTATTTTGATGAGTAGCATCCAGCCGTGGTCTCCGATTACAAAAATTCCAACTTTCTCCAAAGCCCTAAATTCCGGAAGCCATGAATGAAGGTACCAAAAAATAATTCTGTTTTGACAGAAATATGTACCTAATTGTTTCTGGTGTAACTCCAAAATTTTTGATCCACAGGGTCTAAAAAAGTTTTCTGAGATAGGCTGACCTGTTATCTTTCCATCCTGACAGGTCTGACCTCAATTGGATTCTCTAAGAGAGAGTTATGCCAAATGTCACAACGTGACCTGTTTTGGGATAAAACAGGAGAGCGAACTTGTACGGCGTGCCACGTGTCACTGTTTTAACTTCGGCCTCTAAAAAAGTTTTTTGAGATAGATCAGCCTGTTAGCTTTCCATCCTGACATGTCTGACCTCAATTGGACTCTCTGAGAGAGAGTTATTCCAAATATCGCAACGTGACCTGTTTATGGGATAATACAGGAGAGCGAACTTGTACGGCATGCCACGTGTCACTGGTTCAACTTCGGCCTCTGAAAACGTTTTCTGAGATAGTACAGACTGTGTACTACCTGTCACTTTTTACGAAATTTCATTTGGAGCTTCCTATCCCAAGATATGACCTTTTTCCCAAGGTCACCTGATTTTGACTCAGATCTGGAAGAGGCAGAAACCCTATATTGTACAGATCATAAATCACAAAGTACAACGATTTAGAGGTTGTCCTTTGGACACAAGATACCTGGAGATCTTAGCTTCGGCCTGTAACAATTTCAGATCCGAAAACTTCGCAAAAACGGATTTATAGCGAAAGTGCTACGATGACTGGTTTTTTCTATATCAAGCCCTAGCATCGTAAGTGCAATAAGTGTCATACATGCCATATCATGCCTTCTTTCAGGCTAGCTCTGATTCCATGTTAAATTTTCAGAATTTACTTCAATCTGATCTAGGATCTTAACTGAGAGAACAACATGTACAGCATATCTACAGCATATCAATCATGGAGACAATAATGCAAGCACACAAGAGACACAAACATTTACTTGGGGAAAACCATAAAGGTGAAAAACCCCAATAACTTCCTCAGAGATAGATAGAGCAATGATACAACCAACCAAGAGAGATAGCCATAACCTAGCAGCAGATCCTCCTCCTCCATAAGTGCGCCACTCCTCCTTGAGTGCATGTGTGAGAAGTGAGTGAGTAAATAGAGTGCCTCCCGCACTCTATTTATACTTGACTTGACTTGCCTTTTTACCTAACTCATGTAGGCTCGAACTTAACCACATAATATAATGCTGACTGGGCCGAACCCCAATAGGGTGGTCTAATAACCCTTTGACCCACATGGCCGACCCCCAATAGGGTGGTCTAATAACCCTTCGACCCACATGACTTATACAGGGCCGACCCCAACAAGGTGGTCTAATAACCCATCAAATATAAGTTACGACACTTACAATATAAATGACGACACTTCCGTATAGAGGAATAATACCATCTCTATAGGAATACAATATACATATATGTGAAATACATTCCGAAGTTACATATACATCAACACATTTCATATCATGTCAATGTTTTTTTATTTATAAAATGTATTGTGTGTATGGTAATGATTTGTATTATTAATGATTTCTCCATTTTTAAATTAAATTTGAGATGGCATATTTGAGATGTATATTTGACATATATATTGATTTTGATATTAGTGTTCATGCATATATGTCTTTTCATATCACATTAATGTTCATCATATTGCTTATAAAATATGTTGTGTATGTTAATGATAAACATCATTAATAATTTTTCTAGTTTGAAATCAATTTGAGATGTATCCATGGTTTAAATTAGAGATGCCATATAATGTTTAACTGTTGTGATTATTGAAGTTTATATTCATACTCTTTGTTGACGTGATCATTGCAGTTTAGTTGATTGTGAAAATAATCAATGCTAAGTTACCACAATTGCTGAAGTTTATATTCATACTCTTAATTGGTATTAATTAAATGCTTTTTAATTTCAATCTATTCCTTCATTAATTTAGTAAAATTCATTAATTTTAATTAAAATTTTGCTTTCATCAAATTAATATGATATTTAAGTTCAAAAGGTTTTTCTAGACATATTAAGTTCATTGTAAATACTTTCATTTTGAATGACAATTTTTACAGTAGATGGAAAGCACTTGGTAAGATAATAATTGTTTATTACATATTTATATCAAACCTTGGGATAAAATGGAAATGGTGTTATTTGATTAGATTAAATTATTTTTACACACAAAGTAAATTGATTTTTAACCAACTAAAATGGTTAAAAAATTATCAAAATTAAATATTATTAGTTATGACCATATAACAAACAGTTATTTGTAATCTTTGATGAAGATTTAGATGAAATATAACAATTTTTAATACCAATGGTAACTGTTTTTTTTTTTAATGAAGAGTTATAAATTATATATGATATAAATTACAACTTTTTTTTGAAATATGCTGTTAAAGTTTCCAAAAACACCTAAACTTTTTCTTTCTTCTTTTCCAAAAAAATCATTATATTGATATTTCAAAGAAGAAATCAAACATACTTCGATTGGATTTTCAATCCATATTCCACATAACTACCCCTCCAAACCAAAATAAAATTATTCTTTCAAAATCCAACTTACAACCATGCTATGCTTAACTATAAAAGCTTCCACCCAATCCAAAAAGAACCGACACAAAAACGTACATTCCAATGTTCATCCTTGAATACATAAAGCATAACCTATACACAAATGACCATCAAAAGAGAAATTTATGTATTGTCGACAAGGGAATGTTGTCCTTGGTCTCTTGGTCGATTAACATTCCGTCTTGAATTGAGATAACCTCTTTAGATGAAGCATCAACCTTTTGGTTGAATTTCCTGTATATATGAGCATCAAACTTTTGGTTGAATTTCCTGTATATATGAATGTAGTAGATTTCATCCAGTTCACTTTTCAAAGTCTGGATTATGTTCATGATGAGATTTAAATACAAATTTTGAAGTTTGTGTTTGCCACTTACTTAGTCTAAGTCAAGTTTAAAGTCTCTAAGAATTTGAAGTATTTTCACTATATATTAAAACACCTAAACCTATAAGTAATTAGAAGTAATTAGAGTTTTTTTTTTATAAGCTATACAGACCTTCTATTGCCAAAAAAGAGAGTTACAGAAAACAACTAAGCCCTCCCAACAGAGGGAAAACAGGCTTTGATAGTCAGAGAAGCAGTCTCCCTCGAAAGGAAACGAGATTGAACCATAAAGTTTGAGAATTCTTTAGAAGTCTTAAAACCGATATTTCCATGCTAACAAAGTTAAAAGAGCAGTCTTTAAACATAAGAAAATAAAGAACGAAACATCAAAAAAACTTGGATCAAAGACCCAATGCTGATTACTTGTGAGTCCCACAGGTTGAGCCTGTCTCGAGGCTCAGACCCAAACGCTTGCCAATTTCGATCTGGTTGCTCAGTATGCTCTTCAGGAGCAACAACATCTCGTCCTACAGGAGCATAATTTCTCCATGCTGCTCATCTTTCTCCACAAGGGTGCGTCCCAGAATCATCTCCTGCGTCCAGTGCAGATCTAGAGAGTGAGGCATCCACGGGAAGAGCCAGGGTCCTGGATAACGGTTTGAAATTCCTTTTTAATTTCTTCCCTCTCTATGCAAATTCTATCAACATCAGTTTTAGCCTCAGCCTGTTGAATTCTATCTTGCGCCTGAGCAGGGATCTCCTTCTTATATCGCTTACATTTATCCACGAGTTGCTACTGAAACCGAAAGGGAGGAGTCATGGAATCCTTCAGACATAACTCAGGCAAGGTCGAGGCACGACGGGGCTCTTTTGGGGAGGCATAATGACAAAGGGACGGGCTAAGGCAGCAGCTGCAGGAGACGAGAGGGAGGGGCGAAGACCATCGTAAGACACCACCGCGATTAACTGGAATAAAACGGGGAAATGCAGAGTTTCACGGGTGCAGACACATAGGAAGGTAACTCCCTCAAGGAGGGCTAGAGACTCAAGCTCACTCAGAACGATCTTCAGAATTGCAGGCGACGCTTCAACCGTGAGGGAATTCAAGAATGAGCTCCTGTCCCCTCTGTAACGCCATAAAAAATGAGCAGAAGACCCATAATTGTTATGCATGCTGGAGATTTGGTGTCTTCTCTGCCAATCTTCCTCTGTATTGAGGGTGAACTTCCCACATTTGGTCATAATGCCACATTTACGTTGTCTCATATGAGCCATCTTTCTTCTGCAGGAGCCGTACCAATCTCGTAGGGTGGAGAAAGGAATGCCAACGTTAAACATAATTAGTCTCGGGTGTTGGGAGATGAGGTGGGAGCACAAGGGTCTGGGCTTACAACCACGTGCCCTTCCTCATCCCACCCGTCTTTTCTGCTTTCCACCCGCCGTGGGGATAGAAGTAATTATAGTTACAATACTTTAACTTAATTATAATTTATATGAAAAACATATCTATTAATGAAATATGATTATAGGTTATGGAGAACAACACTCTATATTATAAAATTAAGTTAAATTATATCTTTGTTTATTTGGTGTCTAACTTAGTTGGAATTATAGTAAGCGTAGATAAGTAAAATGGATAGAACAAATATTTCTTTCCAGTATGAGATTATCAAATTTAACCTTTACTTGCCCTTTTAAGGATCTTCAACATGAAACTTAACATACTATTTTGATTTTGCTATGATGTCATTTTTATGCAATTATTATTTATTGTCATTATATAATATTTAACCATTTTTCAATGAGAATTTTTTGGTGTAATGCAAAAAGATACAATATAATGATCAAACATGTTTACAAACTTGATTAGTTGAATCAAGCATGTTTACATGTTTTTGGATTAAATTATATTTTTAAATATTAATCTTAAATATTTTTACAATTTTTTCATTCATTTTGATAAAATTAAAATCATTATAGTTAAATCTAACAAAAAATTATTCCTCTTTTTTTTTTAAATATAGTAATCGTGAGAACAATTATAATAATCACATTTGATTATTTTTTTACATAAATTTGTTTGATTAAATATTCTATTAAATCATGAAAATAATTATAAAGTTTTATTGCGTTGAAGAGGCGCTTTCTACAACCCAAGTACGCGAGATGTGTCATGTATGTAATGCCGACGTAGCACATGTTGACTCTAAAAAAAAATATAAAACTAAGCACATATATGTTCCAAGTTAAAAAAAATAAATATAAAACTAAATACATGTCGGTTCTAAATTTAAAAGAACAAATATAAAATAAATATAAAACCAAGTTTAAATTAAACAATTTCAAAAGATAAACAAAACTATATTATCCCCCCAAAACCTAACAAGAAACAAAATATCATTCTCATGATCCAAGGCAATCGTAACAAGCAACCAAAAGACCACTACATCTCATATATGCAATTTTCAAAAATAGTGAATTTTAAAGATTTGATGTAAATTATTAAGATGGTATTTTAATACAATTTGTAATGAGTTTAAAATAAGTTCAAAATAAATATGCATTTTTCACATAAAAATAGGGAATTTTAAATATTTGATTTAAATAATTAAATTATAAAATATTTAAAATATGCTGTTTAATAAGATATCCAATAATATATTCTTAAATATTTTAAAATACACAAAACATAATACATATATATTACTTTAAAAAAAATATCTATTAAAATTTCATCATTTCACACCTTTTATGTTGGTTATCGATATTGAATCAATATATGTAATAATATAACATGTAAAATGTTTTTTTGTTTGTTTGCTCGAATCTCCCTAACTCGCGGGAGTGGCTTGTGGTATGAGAAACCATGACCCAGGGGCATCTAAGCCGTCAAAATCACCTAGGGATCAAACCCAGCCTGGACCGCACCAACCTCAACTTGACTGGGTTTTTGGGTGTCGCCTCCCAACTAAGTCACCCCTAAGGGGAATTGAACTCAGGTCGCCTTGCTAACGAGACCCACACCTTATCCGAGTGAGCTAGTGGGAATTGAAAAAATGTTAAGAGGTCATGGGGGTGGGATTTGATCCACTTATGTGTCCACAGGTCACGAGATCTTTTAATACAATTTGCCACTTTTTGTTGCCATCACACTGCTTATCTTCCCTGCTTGGAATTATAACATTGTTGTTTTCAAAAAACTATTTTGAACTAGGGTCCTATCTTAGTACAAACTACCAATCCCTATCTGACACATGTGGGTGAAAAAACACTTGGTTGCAGTGTTTTGGGAAAACATAAGGATCCTTAGTTTCTCCCACATCCTTATGGAGTTGAAACACATTATCCCACTATCGTGGTCTTCCTTTACATCAGTTTGGTCAAAGGTATCCCACTAGTTACACCTGAAAATAACATATTAGAAATATGAGATTCCACTTGCATGATCTCTTATATCTCTCTAATGTAACCTAAATCCCCATCTATTATGTCTTGATTTCGGTGGCTAGCATGATTATATTGGCCAAACTTAACTTCCATTCCATAATCTACTGTAACATGTCCATCATCAACATCCTTAGTGTGAAAATGATGTCCAAATGTCCACATAGATTGGAACAAATGCACATGTAAAAATGTGAACAAATGACGGTGTCTTATGTTTAATAACCCGAGCATAAATAAAAACATATAGATCTTTTAATTCAAACATGCATTATGAAGTTAAAAATGTACAGAGGGAGATTGATATAGAGTTGTTGCACCTTATCCCTATGTTTAGTGCATCCTCTTCACCACGAGGGTAATGAATAGATAGTCATATTTATCTCTGATCTGGTTAACCACCCAACTGTTGGGACATATCATTGGCATACTTTCTTTTAAATGATTAGGATAAGGAAGGTCTAAGTTGATTGCATTGGGAACACTTTCCAGTAACCCTTTTTGTGGACCTACATCTCTACGACTACCACTCAAGGAGTTGATCTCTCCAACATAGTCTCCCACTTGGAAATTTAATATGATGAGTTGCAACTCAAGTTTGATCTCAACCACTCCTATGCCCAACAAAATATTTATGACATTCATGCTAAGCTAGCCAATAGCTTGGAGTCGCTACTTGACAAAATGAACAAACTCATGGAAATGTACAATCAAATCTCCACTTCACAATATTTAGGCTACCAATCTCAAGACCTTCCTACCCAAAAGGAAGGTGATGAATCATCCAATCCCACTTGGAATCCATCCACTTGACCTATCCATGATCAAATATCTCACATGTGGCATAGACTTCCTAAAGTTGATCTCAACAAATTTGATGGGTATGGTCCCATAGGATTGGTCAATCAGATGGAACACTACATTTCCCTACATGGAATCACTGATGACTTGATGAAACTTTGTGTGGGTGTTTTATATTTGAATCCTAAACGTTGGTAGTGGTGGAAGTGGCACAATAAATCCTACTAGGGTTATATTTCCTGGACACAATTTGCCTCAACCTCTATGAACATTTTGAGGCAGACACTCGTGATTCAGAAGATTAACCAAGCTTAAACAATCTGGCATGATCTAAGATTTGATTTCCACATTTGAGCAACTGACCATCTACACCAAATTCATGTCTAATATTTTTTTCAAGGAATGCTTTATTAGTGGTAAGAAAGAAGAGATGCATGCATAAGTATTAATGGCTTGTCCCACTACTTGGTTGGAATCCACTTAAAGATCTCATGAATCCCAAAAGGTGATGAATGCTCAAATAAAAAAGGGGCCATTTATTTTCCATACTCGTCCTATCATTTCCCCTCCTACTAATCCCTCACCATCCTTTCCACCTCTCAAGATCCACAAGTTAACCAGAGTTGAAATTGTGGAAGGCCAACTTTAATGCATCAATTACAACAAATGAGAAATATTCTCACATGCATAAATGTAAGGAACACAAAATCTTTATGGTCATTTCATAGGACATTTATGATGATGAAGTTGAAGCTATACCCCCATATATTCCTCATCCATCAGTGGAAGGCATGCCTCCACTTGATTTGTAGGAGGTGGAACCTGAGATCTCCTTGCATGCATTGACTAGTACATTTACTCCGCAAACCCTCAAATTAATTGGCTACATCAAGCATCACCAAGTTATTGCCTTAATTAACGGTAGTAGCACACATAACTTCATTCACCGCAACGTATCCCAAGAAACACAACACTACATCCATGTTGTGAACATCTTCCACATCATGATTGCTATAGGAGGATCTATGAAATGTGGGGGTCATTTTGAAATTATGAAACTTTAAATGGGTGATTATTCCCTAAAAACCCACATGTTTGCTATTGACGTGGGTGGTTTTGAAATTGTCTTGGGTGCTGAATGGTTAAGGACATCAGGCCCCATCACCATGGATTTGTGTGAGTTATAAATTAGTTTCTTGTAGGAGGACCATAGATACGTTTTCAAAGGAATTACAACTAGCTCCGTAGAGACCATCAACACACATTGTATGGAAAAGCTTGTTAAAAAGGTCCATTTATGCATTATGGACCAGATCCATGCCATTCAAGATTTTGATAACCCTTCTCAACCCATTCATTTTGACATGCAATTTTCCTTGGCCAAACACCAATTCATCTTTTAACCTTCCAAAGGTCTCCCCCCTTTCTAAGGTGAGCATGATCATTCTATTTTGATCATACCCAGTAGCCTCCCACCCAACATATGCCCGTATCACCATCCATTTGCCCCAAAAAATGAAATAGAAAGGATCATTTAGGAGTTGCTAGCCACTGGTGTCACATGCCCTAGTACTAACCCTTATCCTTCACTAGAGATCTTGGTCCTCAAGAAAGAAGGCACTTGGTGCATGTGTCCTGACTTTCAAGCTCTAAAAAAATTGATAGTCAAGGATAAGTTTCCCATTCCCATCATTGATGACCATTTGAATGAGCTCAAGGATTCTTAATTCTTCACCAAACTTAATCTTCACTCATGTTATAGTCAAATTCTCATGAAGGAGGTGGATATTCCTAAAAATGCATTTCACCCTCATGAAGGCCATTACTAGTTCTTAGTCATGCCCTTTGGCCTTTGTGATGCACCTTCCACCTTCTAGAGTCTAATGAACAAAATATTTTAACCCTTTTTGTATAATTTTGTCCTTGTCCTTTTGATGACATCTTGATCTAAAGTAAAACTTGGCAATCCCATGTCGCCCATGGGGATCTAGTCTTACAACTACTTGTTGATCATCAAATCTTTCTTAAGAGGTCCAAATGTTCCTTTGGTGTCTTTGAAGTGGAATATTAAGGCCATATTGTTAATCAGGATGCTATGCATGCAGATCTACATAAAATTGAAGTGAAGAAGGATTGGCCTTGCCCCAAAACTCTTAAAAGATCAATAGGTTTTCTAGGTCTTACTAGTTTTTACAGAAAGTTCATTCGTAGCTATGGTAAGATTGCAACTCCACTCACAACTTTTCTAACAAAAAATGCTTTCATTTGGAATGACGTTACCAAAATGGATTTCCAAGTTAAATGATGTTATGTATACAACCCTAGTACTTGCTTTGCCTAAATTCACTAAGACCTTTGTCTTGGAAATTATGTGATTCCTCTTGTAAAGGAATGAGTAGACCCCAAGAAAGTTGTGGCTATGCAAGATTGGCCTCACCCAAAGACCCTGAAGAGCTTGTATGGGTACTTAGGCCTTACGAGCTACTATAGGAATTTTGTTAAAAACTACAGAAAAAATGTTGCTCCCTTAACTTCACTATTAAAAAAGAATTCCTTTGTATGAAGCAAGACAATTGAACACGCCTTCCCATACTTAAAAGAGGCATGTGAACCACTCCAGCCTCAATAGTATTATATTTTTCTAAGACTTTTGTTTTGGGATGTGATAACTCAGGAAGAGGCTTGGGAGCAATCCTGATGAAAGAAGGGAACCCATGGTCATTTACTGGTAAGTAGTTGTGTGACCATAATTTTGGCAAATCCACATACGAGAAAGATATGATGGCTATCCTTCATGTAGTTGAGACTTGGTATCCATATTTCAGAGGGACGCATTTCCAGATCAACACTGACCATCGTAGTCTTAAGTATTTTCCAGAACAAAGGTTATTATCACCAAAGCAACGTACGTGGGTCACTAAGATGTTGGGGTCTAGTTATGAGATCATATATAAGAAAGGTAAAGAAAATGTGGTCATTGATGCTTTATCTAGGTAATTTGAAGAGGATGGATCCTTATTTCCCTTATCTTTACTACTTAGAGATTGGATTGAGGAAGCCTAACGAGAATGATTGGAAAATGACACTATATTTCAACTCATCCAAAGGATTCAAGAAGATCCCAACTCGCCTACGGAGTATACATGCAGGGAGATACATTGAGGTATAAAGGGCTCGTTGTTAAGGTAAAACAATCTACCTTAAAACAAAGGGTCTTAGAGAAGCTGCATTCTTCACATACAGTCGGTCAATTTAGATTTCATGAAACCTATGAAAAAGCTAAGCACTCTCAATCTTACTCTAGGGAAATATATTATTAAACCATATCTACTAAACCCAACTTTGAACTCACCCACTCAAAATCTAATTACCCCTCACATCCCATACCCAGAGATCACCAATCGGTAGTGCCAATTCGTTCAATACCCTTCTTCTCTCTCTTAATTGTGTATACATAGTAATTTCCCAACCAACATGAAGGTATATATGTGGAACCATGCATCACATCATGCCACCATTATGGATAGAAGGCATGGAATATTGATGCGTCACCAATGCTTGTAAACACATACTTTCTAAAGGCAAGAAGTAGGTCAGTCAACACCTGATTAGGATATACACCCCTGAGTAGACTATCACAAAAAATTATGCTCACCCATCTACCCCCCTTTAGCAATTACGATAGACCCACATCAATTGAAATCCAATTTTTTAAAATAATGGCATTGAGATTTCTTGCATTGGAGGGAAAAGGTGAAGGTGTAAACACAACGTATTTTCTGGGAAGAGGATGTGCGTCAATCTCGTCAGGTATCCACTATAATGTATTAATGATTGCCACGACGAGCTCACAAGGACCACAGACGTCACATGATCAGACTTAAATTGATTTTTGGTAGTCGAATCAGAATTATTTAATCAAATGGGTCTACAAAATGCGTTGTTAGACCCATAAGTGATTGTATTTATATAATTCGATTCAATTTAAAGACGTAAGTAAAAAACACTGATGATGGATAGATCGAAGTAAGAAATGCAATATGGGTTCAATTCTAGGTGTGTATCAAGTTCTGAGATTGTAGGTGTTTGTTTTCGTAGAAATTCTTCTTGGCATTAGACTCTGATATCACAGGGATGCGTGGAGAGGATTTTGAATCTTTGAGTTACTGAACATAGAAGAAATGAAGATGATAAGGTTGAGAAAGCTTTGGGATACACTGGATATGACTTTGGGTACAAAAATCACTAGGTATTTGGGTGCAAGAATTAATGCCCTAAGCAAATAGAAACCCAATCGCATATAGAGCAAGGAAAGTTCATTTTGTTTGAGAAGGAAACATAAAAAGGGGATATCATTGTCATAGCACAAAGAAGACAAAGAACTGAATTAGGAAATGTGATTTGACACAAGTTGCGAACGGGATTTTGAATTCATCTTACAACATGAAAGGTATGTGATTTGGCCCTAAATAGAAACCCAATCGCATATAGAGCAAGGAAAGTTCATTTTGTTTGAGAAGGAAACATAAAAAGGGGATATCATTGTCATAGCACAAAGAAGACAAAGAACTGAATTAGGAAATGTGATTTGACACAAGTTGCGAACGGGATTTTGAATTCATCTTACAACATGAAAGGTATGTGATTTGGCCCTAAATAGAAATTGAGTATGAAGGAAGCAATTTCAATGACTGCAATGAAACAATTATGCAATGACATATTAAGTGTGAAATGACTTTAATTTGGGCACCATAATGAGTGTGAAATTCCTCTATTTTAAGAGGGCATGAAGACTCAAATGAACACGTGTAGAGAGGCAACTCTCTTGTGAAACTACAAAATATAGTACGCATGTATTATGTGCATATAAAGAAAGCTCTTTTGAGAAATATGTTGTAGCCACAAAATGGACTGAGATGCAAGAAGGAATGAGTACTGTGTGATTTGTATATTTAGAATGTGTATGAAGAGGAGACTTCTAGTACATGAATTCGTGACTGAAAGCAAGATTGAATCTACTGTTAAATAAGCAAGTATAGAATGCAGATTGAAGATTTTAACCAAAAAACATAAGCATATATATTTTAGGGTGGCAGGGTGGTGCAAGGCAGGGAGTTGGTGTTTCCTTTCAGTTGGTGCTGAAGAATCTAGGGAATTGGTGCTATGTTTCAGACTTCAGTTGGTGTTGAAGAATCCAAGGAGTCGGTGCTTCCTTTCAGTTGCTGCTGGAGAATCCATGGAGTTGGTGCTTCCTTCTAGTTGGTGCTGGAGAATCCAGGTAGTTGGTGCTGAATAATTTAGGGGTTTGGTGCCTCCTTCAAGTTGTTTCTTGTAAACCTTGGAGATTGGTGTCTCTAGAAGATTGGTGTTTGCAAATCATTGTAATCATTGTTTATTGAAAGAACATATTTCCATGGTTTTCTCCCTTATTGGTTTTCCACGTTAAATCTTTGTGTCTCATGTGTATTGATATAATGATTGATTTTGTTTAAAGTTAAGTGGTTGGTAAATAAGATTAAAAAGTTAAAAATATTTCCTATACTAGTTCACCCCCCTCTCAATATGGTTGAATATTCCAGCAATTGGTATAAGAGCAAGTTCCTTCATAACAACTTAGCCACTAGAAGGAAGATCTCGAGTAGATATGGCTTGTGAATAATTTGGTTATAGCACCGATAGAGCCCCTTTGTTCAATGGAACAAAATATATAGTCTAGATCATAAGAATGAAGGCATACCTACAAGCTCTTGGCTTCGAAATTTGGGGTGCAGTTGAGAATGGTTACTTTGTTCCAAAAAGGCCACAAAAAACTACAACTAAAAAGAACAATACAATGACAATGGATGCCATCCTAGAGGGACTATTTGATTCTGTGAAAGTCAAAGTAGGAGAGTGTTCATTAGCTAAAGCACTTTGGGACAAGCTATAAAATGCTTACTCATAAGAATCCCTCCTGACAGCTATGGAAGCAAATCATGTATATCAGGAACATGAAGTCATTGAGAAAAAAAGCAATGTCTCTGAAGATAAAGAAGATTTTGAAACTGAAGGAGAAGTAGATCTTGAGGGAGAACTTGTTAGTGCTCTAAGTGAACTAAGAAAGCCGAAAGGGAGAACTAGTCATTAATGGAACAATTACAGAAGTATCAAGAAAAAGAATACACCACTGGAAGAGAAGCTAAGTGAGAATAAAAAGGAAAATCATAAAAGCATCAAAGATATTCAAAAGACTATTATTGCTTTAAAAGAACAAGTAGAAGAGGCTAAGAAGACTGAAGAAACATTGAAGAATCAACTAAAATAAAAGAAATAAATTTGTACTAAACAAGAAGCTGAAATGGTTTCTTTGAAAAAGGAGCTTGAAAAGTCAACTACAAATTTGAATAACAACTTGAAGTTTGAAAAGAGTACCGAGAGATTAGATGAAATTCAGCAGACAGAGCTCACCATTTGATAAGACATGACTTGGTTACGACCACAATTTAAAGATACCTGAAAGAAATGCAGAAAAATGGCCTCAAAGCCATTAGTAAGGGAAGAAGAAGAAAAGCCTAAAAGTTATGCCAATGCTCTAAGAGGTGAAAATAACAACAGGAAAATAAATGAAGAACAACAAGAACATGACACTTTCAACATGAACAAAAGAACTGATTTTAGAAGAGCCGAGACACCAAGAAGGCCTTTCACTGTTAGGTATGAAAACATTTTTTTTTGTTACTGCTATTCTTGTAGAAATTTTGGACATAAAGCTGTAGAATGCAGAGCTTATGCAATAAATTGTCAAGTAAGAAATAGAGGTGCTTATATGGCTTCCTAAAATGTCTAATGTTATAATTTTCACAACTATGCTTCCGTGGCAAAGTTTTGTACAAGCTCAATAAAATATCCTATGAAAGAAAATACTCATATCAAGTATAAGAAGGTTTGGAGAAGAAAACAAAAACAAAAGGAACAAGAGAATGGAGAATTCTCAGAAGACATATCCATAGGAGTAGTATAGTTGAGTAACAATGATAACTCTACAAGTAAAAATGAAGGTGTTAGTATTGCTGCATGAAATCAGAATAGAAACAATTCTTTTTAAGTTGTGGTTAAAGAAGAAAAAACTTGAGATTGAGAAGGAGACTGAAAGAAAAGACAACCAGTTAATAGTTACAATAATGACAAAAGATGAACTAGATGTTGCAACATTTGAAGAAGAAAAGCCTATGTAAGAAACATCACTGGGTCAATACTAGAGCATCATGGTGGTCATCATAAAGGTGAAGTTATTTTATAAATTTTTTATTGAATATACTTAGCCACTTGTGAATGCAATGAATTATGTTGAGTGTGAATCTATTGTCAAGATTAATATCCTTTCAAAGAGGAAATGGAAATAGTGGAATTAATGATATGGATCTGGTGTCGTGGCTCCATTCTTGAAATAATGTCAAAGAAAGTTGTTTCTGGTCATCATTGAGAAAAATAAAATTGGATCCGAGATTGCAACAATATATGATAATTATAAGACAACAGAAACAGATCGACTAGTTGAAGGGAAGTCTTATCCTTATAACATTATAACTAGCTTCAACAATCTCCATATCATACCTTCCTTCTGAGTATGGAAAGGATTATGAATATGATGCTCCAGTGAAATTGTTGGACAAACTATTGCATTCTATGGAACGAACATAAGATGAAAAATTGATGATGATTTCTCAGGTTCTTGTTGCAGATATAAATATTGGTTGTGAAGATATTAGTTGTTGGATTTAAATGAACTGAATGTGGAATCAAGGGAGAACTTATTTGGTACAATTTTAAGAACCGAAAAAACATTCCAAAATGAGTTTGATAAGACTACAAAATGGCATCCAATCTAATTAAGCTCTCAAAATTCCCTTCGAAAGTGTCATGGAGTTTATATCTATCTTGGAAGCTTAATATGAAACATGCAATTCTATCTTAAAAAGGGAAAATTCAGGTATTGGATGAGTTATATGGGGAAATTCGATGCACATGTAGTGATGGGAACTGCTTTTGTCATTTATTCACGTTTTCATACCTGAAGTATACATTGAAAACCCAAGATGATACTCATTCAAGGGTAGATATCCATTTTTCAAAAGTGTTGAAACAACATGCTCAGTTGAAACACTTGAAGAAAGAATATGACCGCTTGCTCTCTCTATTGTCACGTATTTCTTCCAAGAAGCAACATGTCTTGAAATGTGCAGAGCTCTGAATTCAAGACATATTGAGTCAGTTTGAAGCTTCAAAGGCGTTAATATTGCTCGGTACAATACTTAGTAAAATTGTTGATAAAGAGGGTAGTCAAACAAAATTCCATGGTTTAGTTCCTGAAACATTGAAGACTGCACTATTTCACATCTTGTCATGGGAAGGGAATAATAGTTTGAAATTTTATGATATAGAAAAGCATATGTACAATTGTGACTTGAATGATCTCCCATCAAGTAATGTTCTAGAATCATTAATATGCTCGAATATTTCAAATGGAATCACTCTATTTCAGAGGATTTCATCTTCAACATTTTGTTTGAGAGCAAATTTCTTGCACTCAAAAGATTGGGACCGTTCATGCTCAGATACTTTAGGAGATAAAGAAAGTGACACATATGAAAGTGATTATGAGGAATCAGATACAAGTGAAAGTGAATAATCAACTTATGAAGAACAAGTTATGAAGAAGCTCATGAGAAGCTTCAACAGAGTAATGAAGTAGCAGTAGCTCAAAAACTATAGCATAGACATGAAAAGGTTGACTAGTTGTGTGAGCAGGCAATTCATGTGATCATCAATAATAAGCATTGTGATGTCCTTAAAACCCTTGGAGAGTACAAACAAGAATTCAATGGATATTTGACACAATTATAAGTGAGGTCTGCTTATTCAACAATGGAAGTCAGTGCAATTTATCACATCGGGAGAATCCCTAATGAGAATCATGATGGGGGGGCAACCCTTTTCCATTGATGTCAAAGGGGGAGAAAATGCAAAGAAATAAAATAATTGACAGGGGGAGCAATTACATAAGTGTTTTCATCAATGACAAAGGGGGAGATTGTTGAGAAAATGTTTTCATTGATGTCAACATGGTGAAGAGGTCTGTTGATTCCAAGACATGAATAAAGTGTCATTGAATTCAAAGTGGCTCTTGGTGTGGCATATGGCAAATGATGTGGAAGAAGAAGTCATGCAGGTAGAAGAATAAATGTGCATTAGCACCGTCTCGATCATCACTTTTGATCTAGTCCAAAAAGTATACTTGATCAGTGAAAGTCTCGATCCAAAAGAAGGGTGAGAAATCCTATTGCATGAGGAACATGCTCCAAGTGCCAAATCATCAGTTGTGTCCCCGCAAATGTCCAAAGCTACTGGATTTACATGTTTTCACTATTCCTGTAAAAACCTCCGTGCAATGCAACCGAAGGATCTTAAATTCGGTTTTGACAGCAAGAAGATGTGGTCGGTCAAGAAGGACATTGGTCAAGTATCCCCCTTTAGCTGCCACGATGGACCCACATCAATTGCAATCCAATTTTTTAAAATAATGGCACTAAGTTTTCTTGTGTTGGAGGGAATAGGTGAAAGTATAAATGTAGTGTATTTTCTAGGCATAGGATGGGCATCAATCTAGTCAGATCTCCACTATAATGTATTAATGATGGCCACGATGAGCTCCCAAGGACCACAAGCGACACATATTTAATCAAACTTAAATTGATGTTTGGTAGTCGGCTTAGAATTATTTAATCAAGCGAGACTACAAAATGCGTGGTTAGACACACAAGTGACTGTATTTATATAGATCGATTCAATTTGAAGATGTAAGTAAAAAACATTGATGATGGATAAGTCTGAGTAAGAAATGAAATAGATATATTTTGGGTTCAGTTGCAGGTGTGTATCGAGTCTTGGAGATTTCGAGTGTTTGTTTTCACATAAATTATCCTTGGCATTAGACTCTGATTTCGCAGGGATGTGTGGATGGCGTTTTGAAGCTCCAAGTTACTAAACATAGAATAAATGAAGATGATAAGGTTGAGAAATCTCTAGGATACATTGGATATGTATTTGGGTACATAAATCACTGGGTATTTGGGTGCAAGCAATAATGCGGTAAACCAATAGAAACCCAACCGCTTACAAAACAAGGTAAGTTCAATTTGTTTGAGAAGGTAATGCAAATAGGGGAGATCAATGTCACATCACAGAGAAGACAAAGTGTTGGATTTGGAAACGTGATTTGACACAAGTTGCAGATGGGATTTTGAATTAATCTTATAGCAGGAAAGGTATGTGATTTGGCCCTAAATAGAAACAAAGTATGAAGGAAGCAATTTCAATGACTGTAATGAAACAATTATGCAATGCCATATTAAGTGTGAAATGACTTTAATTTGGGAACCCTAAGGAGTGTGAAATGCCTCTATTTTAAGAGGGTGCGAAGACTCAAATGAACGTGTGCATAGAAGCAGCTCTGTTGTGAAAATACAAAACATAGTACCTGTTTATAATGTGCAGATAAAGAAAGATATTTTGAGAATTGTGTTGCAACCACATAATGGAATGAGATGCAAGAAGGAATGAGTATTGTGTGATTTGTAGGTTTATAGTGCGTATGAAGAGGAGACTTCTAGTACAAGAATTCATGATTGAAAGCAAGATTGAATCTATTGTGAAATAAGCAAGTACAAAGTGCAGGTTGAAGATCTTAACCAAAAACTAGAAGCATATCTATTTTAGGGTGGTAGGGTGGTGCAAGGAAAGGAGTTGGTGCTTCCTTTCAGTTGGTGCTGAAGAATCTAGGGAGTTGGTGCTTCCTTTCAGTTAGTGCTAAAGAATCCATGGAGTTGGTGCTTCCTTTCACTTGGTGCTCAAGAGTTTAGGGGGTTGGTTCCTCCTTCAAGTTGTTGCTTGTAAACCTTGGAGATTGGTGTCTGCAATAATTGTTTATTAAAACAACATAATTTTCGTGGTTTTTTTCCTTATTGGGTTTCCACGTTAAATATTCGTGTTCATGTGTATTGATATAATGATTGATTTTGTTGAAAGTTAATGTGGTTTGTAAATAAGATTAGAGAGTTAAGAATCTATTATGTATTGATTCACCCCCCCCTCTCAGTATAGTTGAATATTCCAACAAAGGTGATATGTTTCGATCAAGAGAAGCCTCGCTGTTTCGAAAGGCCAATTTGCACATATAGGTATGGAAGAGGAATGGGATTGGAGAATTCCCTTAGACCTATCAGGTATGAGTGGAATTTCATCCCATAAGGGAGCTTGAGTTAGAATGAATAGGGTCCCACCCATTAATTAATAAAGGAAGAAATATGTATATAGGGATGAAGAGGTTGACTAGTTGTGTGAGCAGGCAATTTATGTGATCATCAATAATAAGCATTGTGATGTCCTTAAAACCCTTGGAGAGTATAAACAAGAATTCAATGGATATTTGACACAATTATAAGTGAGGTCTGCTTATTCAACAATGGAAGTCAGTGCAACTTATCACATCGAGAGAATCCCTAATGAGAATCATGATTCAAGGGGGGCAACCCTTTTCCATTGATGTCAAATGGGGGAGAAAATGCAAAGAAATAAAATAATTGACAGGGGGAGCAATTACAAAAGTGTTTCCATCAATGACAAAGGGGGAAATTGTTGAGAAAATGTTTTCATTGATGTCAACATGGTGAAGAGGTCTATTGATTCCAAGACATGAATAAAGTGTCATTGAATTCAAAGTGGCTCTTGGTGTGGCATATGGCAGATGATGTGGAAGAAGAATTCACGAAGGTAGTAGAATAAATGTGCATTAGCACTGTCTCAATCATCACTTTTGATCTAGTCCAAAAAGTATACTTGATCAATGAAAGTATCGATCCAAAGGAAGGGTGAGAAATCCTATTGCATGAGGAGCATGCTCCAAGTGCCAAATCATCAGTTGTGTCCCCGCAAATGTCCAAAGCTACTGGATTTACATGTTTTCACTATTCCTGTAAAAACCTCTGTGCAATGCAACCTGTTATCACTCTAGGAAACTCTCCTAGGTTGTATCTCGGAGATGCCTGGTAACTTAACTAATCTCAATGTTTCATTCAATGGATGAAGTCAGATGACTAATCAGACCTCACTCACTCAAGACATGCATAAAATCAACCAAATAAACAAGGCTTCTAACTATCACTATTCAGAGGGTTGGTAATAAATGTGAACAAATGAAGAATTCTCACTATGCTGGCAGATTCATACATAAAGCACTTACATATGAATGGCTAATCATAACAAGGAAATGATACTTGCAATTCAACTCATCAACACAGAGATAGGATGACAACTATCTGGTATTAGACAAAAAAAATAAACATGAATAAAATATCCAAGTACAAGTATAGAACAGAAAGAAGATGTAATCTCGACATATAATGGCAAAAGAGCTTGTATTCTTTGACAAGAACATGAGAAGCTTGAGTACAAAAAGTATCTAAGAGTCCCTAAAGTTGAACCCTTTACAATGATTCTTCAATGAGCTTAAATAAGATTTACAAATCAGTTTCAAGATCCTCAAAAGATGGATCTGATAACCTCTTTTCCTATCTCAAATCCGAATTTGTGAGGTGGCTGGAAAATGCAGAAATTTATGGAAATATGCTGCTCATAGATTGACCTATATCTCTCAAATAAAAACAGATTTTGGAAACCTGAGAGAGGTTTTTGTATATTGGTTTGTCATGAGCAAAAATATCTCTCAGTTCTTTGAGATTCATTTTCATTTGCCCGACATCTGTATTTAAAAAACATGTGTCAAACAGGGAAATTCTGAGATCCAAAAATTAGGGCTCAGAGATGGATTTGATTCTCCCAATCTGTGACACCTGTAGAAAAAATGAGAGAGGTTATTGTTCTTTGACATGTTAGGCACAAAAACCTCCGACCGTTTCTCAAAATTATCCTCCATTCGCTCAGAATCATCATTTCAAAATGATGACTCAGCACAGTAAAAACACCATATTTCTGAAAACGTAGTCTCATCTTGCGGGGGACTTTTGACTTCGTTCTCGAGCTCCAAATGCAGATCTGAAAGTACCATTGGAAATATTAGGATGTCTAGTTGTCAATCGACTATTTGAGTGTGTAAAACGGCCTTTCCATGACCGAGACAATTGATTTTTCCCAAGACCTGCTGACCGTTTCCAAGTTTCTGCGCTTTCGGTGGCTAAAATAACCCTGAATTTTCGCGTTTTAGCTACCGAAAGCTCTGCTTTTGGTGGCTAATGAACAATTGGAATGTCCGCCTAAGCCACCGAAACCTGTCTTTTGAGTTTTTTGAAATGAAAACCCAATCTAATGTTGTTCAAACTTTATTACATGCATAAAGCTCTCAACAATGAGCCTTTAAAAATTTAGAAATGAATTTTTAAATGACATCCTATCATGTAAAATTGACTAACTCGACAAATTTATTTGGGGAGATAACATCTGGCTCCTACTTGGAGATGGAATCCTCCCTGTGAGGTTCCAAGAACCAAAGATCTGTTGCCTTTCCTGGAAAAACTCAGACTGAAACTTAAATCTACTATTCCATTGGGCATGAAGTTATTTTGCAAAACTGACAGAAAATAAATGATATTTACAATGGAAGGTTTTGAACTTGCAGTTCCATTGGGCATGGAGTCATCTGTCCTTTACAACTGATCTTCAGAAAAACTGTAGCCTGCTCTGTTTATTTATGAAAATTGAAAACAATCTACCTGCTCATATGAAGATCTTATTCTTCTGCCTACTCCTACACTAACCCACTGCACTGCTTCTTATCAAGTGACATCATGCTTCCAATGAAGCCATATCAGAAACTGATTTCTTGAACCTGTTCTCAATCTTGACCCGAAAAATAATGGAATGCATAGCCAAAATAAAAGTGGTTTGAACAGATGAAAAAGCCAAATTTCATCTGACAAAAATACTTTAACACAAATGTTGCTCATAGATTCCAAATAGTTTGCAATAGGGTCATTAAAACCATAAAGGAATACCTCTTTAGACTCCTGTTCCAACTGACTGTATTGCAGCTGTTGATGGTTGTCTTTAATGATCTCAATACTGAATGTAGACTACTCAACATCTGTCAGAGAGTCATATAGGATGGACTGCTGATCTGGATCCTTCTGCTCATCATCTTCCTCTTTATGTCTACTGTAATTTCCCTTTGTCTACAAAACTGAAAGCTGTGGGCTGCCCTTAGTATTTGCTGCAGATCCGAAACTATCTCCTGCTGATATGTCGATCTGCTCAACATATTTAGAGGGAAAAATCTGATCTTCATGACAACCTAAAATAGTAGATGCATTTGGTACAAGGTCAAAAGCATCACTAAGGTTATCATAATGTGGATCACTAATCTCTCGATCATAATGAAGAGTATCTTCTGCTGTAGCAAAATCTTCATAAATGTTTGAATCTTTATTCAATAAATTGAATTCATGATAGCATTCAGGATACAGAAGATCAACTAGAAATTTGTCCTTACAAAACACATGAAAGGCAGCATGAAAATCTGCCAAAGAGCTGATACTGGCAATAGGAAGGGATCGGTACCAATCATGAGCAATGCCCTCTAATGAGTACCAAAACAATTTAATTCGAACATCTTCATGTACAATTTGCAACCAATGAATGCAATCATGAAAGTCAAGCAAATGTTTAGCTAGCACTTCCCATTCTTCTCCTCGAAATTTGGGAATACTACGATCCCATTCATCTCTACTAGGCACTGGATTGGGGAAACCAACAATCTTTGAAAAATCGTAGAAAGCATACCTCTTTGCTAAAATTTTGTTCATGTCATACCAATGGAGTCGCCAACAGATTTCTGAACAATGGAGTCACCACTGGATTCGTCCTTCATGGAGTCGCCAGATATATGATTACAACCGAAATAATGTCCAGGCTTTGTCTATCATCAAAGCTGGAACTATGTCGTCTCCCAGGGAAGTTGAGCTTTAATCTCCTCTCCCAGGGAAGTTGAGCTTCAATCTCCTCTCCCCGGCAACGGCGCCAAAATGTTATCACTCCAGGAAACTCTCCTAGGTTGTACCTCAGAGATGCCTGGTAACTTAAATAATCTCAATGTTCCATTCAATGGATCAAGTCAGATGACTAATAAGACCTCACTCACTCAAGACATGCATAAACTCAACCAAATAAACAAGGCTTCTAACTATCACTATTCAGACGGTTTGTAATAAATGTGAACAAATGAAGAATTCTCACTATGCTGGCAGATTCATACATAAAGCACTTACATATGAATGGCTAATCATAACAAGGAAATGATACTTGCAATTCAACTCATCAACACAGAGATAGGATGACAATTATCTGGTATTAGACAAAAAGAATAAACATGAATAAAATATCCAAGTACAAGTATAGAACAGAAATAAGATGTAATCTGGACATATAATGGCAAAAGAGCTTGTATTCTTTGACAAGAACATGAGAAGCTTGAGTACAAAAAGTATCTAAGAGTCCCGAAAGTTGAACCCTTTACAATGATTCTTCAATGAGCTTAAATAAGCTTTACAAATCAGTTTCAAGATCCTCAAAAGATGGATCTGATAACCTCTTTTCCTATCTCAAATCCGAATTTGTGAGATGGCTGGAAAATGCAGAAATTTTTGGAAATATTCTGCTCATAGATTGACCTATATCTCTCAAATAAAAACAGATTTTGGAAACTTGAGAGAGGTTTTTGTATATTGGATTGTTATGAGAAAAAACCTCTTTCATTTCTTTGAGATTCATTTTCATTTGCCCGACATCTGTATTTCAAAAACATGTGTCAAACAGGGAAATTCTGAGATCTAAAAATTAGGGCTCAGAGATGGATTCGATTCTCCAAATCTGTGACACCTGTAGAAAAAAAGAGAGAGGTTATTGTTCTTTAACATGTTAAGCACAAAAAATCCAACTGTTTCTCAAAATGATCCCCCAGTCGCTTAGAATCATCATTTCAAAATGATGACTCAGCACAGTAAAAACGCCATATTTCTGAAAACGTAGCCTCATATTGCGGGGGACTTTTGATTGCTTTCCCGAGCTCCAAATGCAGATCTGAAAGTACCATTGGAAAGCTTAGGATGTCTAGTTATCAATCGACTATTTGAGTGTGTAAAACGGCCTTTCCACGGCCAAGACAATTGATTTTTACCAAGACTTGCTGACCGTTTCCAAGTTTCTGCGCTTTCGGTGGCTAAAATAACCCCGAATTTTCGTGTTTTAGCTACCTAAAGCTCTGCTTTTGGTGGCTAATGAACAGTTGGAATGTCCGCCTAAGCCATCGAAACCTGTCTTTTGAGTTTTTGAAATGAAAACCCAATCTAATGTTTTTCAAACTTTATTACATGCATAAAGCTCTCAACAATGAGCCTTTAAAAATTTAGAAATGAATTTTTAAATGACATCCTATCATCTAAAATTGACCAACTCGAAAAATTTATTTGGGGAGAAAACACAACCGAAGGATATTAAAATCGGTTTTGACAACAAGAATATGTGGTCGGTCAAGAAGGACATTGGTCAAGTATCCCCCTTTCGCTACCACGATGGACCCACATCAATTGCAATCCAATTTTTTAAAATAATGGCACTAAGTTTTCTTGTGTTGGAGGGAATAGGTGAAAGTATAAATGTAGTGTATTTTCTAGGCATAGGATGGGCATCAATCTAGTCAGATCTCCACTATAATGTATTAATGATTGCCATGATGAGCTCCCAAGGACCACAAGCGACACATATTTAATCAAACTTAAATTGATGTTTGGTAGTCGGCTTAGAATTATTTAATCAAGTGGGACTACAAAATGCTTGGTTAGACACACAAGTGACTGTATTTATATAGATCGATTCAATTTGAAGATGTAAGTAAAAAACATTGATGATGGATAAATCTGATTAAGAAATGAAATAGATATATTTTGGGTTCAGTTGCAGGTGTGTATCGAGTCTTGGAGATTTCGAGTGTTTGTTTTCACATAAATTATCCTTGGCATTAGACTCTAATTTCGCAGGGATGTGTGGATGGCATTTTGAAGCTCCAAGTTACTAAACATAGAATAAATGAAGATGATAAGGTTGAGAAATCTCTAGGATACATTGGATATGTATTTGGTTACATAAATCACTGGGTATTTGGGTGCAAGCAATAATGCAGTAAGCCAATAGAAACCCAACCACTTACAAAACAAGGAAAGTTCAATTTCTTTGAGAAGATAATGCAAATAGGGGAGATCAATGTCACATCACAAAGAAGACAAAGTGTTGGATTTGGAAACGTGATTTGACACAAGTTGCAGATGGGATTTTGAATTAATCTTATAGCAGGAAAGGTATGTGATTTGGCCCTAAATAGAAACAAAGTATGAAGGAAGCAATTTCAATGACTGTAATGAAACAATTATGCAATGCCATATTAAGTGTGAAATGACTTTAATTTGGGAACCCTAAGGAGTGTGAAATGCCTCTGTTTTAAAAGGGTGCGAAGACTCAAATGAACATGTGCATAGAAGCAGCTCTGTTGTGAAAATACAAAACATAGTACCTATTTATAATGTGCAGATAAAGAAAGATATTTTGAGAATTATGTTGCAACCACATAATGGAATGAGATGCAAGAAGGAATGAGTATTGTGTGATTTGTAGATTTATAGTGCGTATGAAGAGGAGACTTCTAGTACAAGAATTCATGATTGAAAGCAAGATTGAATCTATTGTGAAATAAGCAAGTACAAAGTGCAGGTTGAAGATCTTAACCAAAAACTAGAAGCATATCTATTTTAGGGTGGTAGGGTGGTGCAAGGAAAGGAGTTGGTGCTGAAGAATCTAGGGAGTTGGTGCTTCCTTTCAATATGTGCTGAAGAATCTAGGGAGTTGGTGCTTCCTTTCAGTTAGTGCTAAAGAATCCATGGAGTTGGTGCTTCCTTTCACTTGGTGCTTAAGATTTTAGGGGGTTGGTTCCTCCTTCAAGTTGTTGCTTGTAAACCTTGGAGATTGGTGTCTCCAACTGATTGGTGTCTGCAATAATTGTAATAATTGTTTATTAAAAGAACATAATTTTCATGGTTTTTTTCCTTATTGGGTTTCCACGTTAAATATTCGTGTTCATGTGTATTGATATAATGATTGATTTTGTTGAAAGTTAATATGGTTTGTAAATAAGATTAGAGAGTTAAGAATCTATTATGTATTGATTCACCCCCCCCTCTCAGTATAGTTGAATATTCCAACAAAGGTGATATGTTTCGATCAAGAGAAGCCTCACTATTTCAAGAGGCCAATTTGCACATATAGGTATGGAAGAGGAATGGGATTGGAGAATTCCCTTAGACCTATCAGGTATGAGTGGAATTTCATCCCATAAGGGAGCTTGATTTAGAATGAATAGGGTCCCACCCATTAATTAGTAAAGGATGAAATATGTATATAGGGATGAAGAGGTTGACTAGTTGTGTGAGTAGGCAATTCATGTGATCATCAATAATAAGCATTGTGATGTCCTTAAAACCCTTGGAGAGTATAAACAAGAATTCAATGGATATTTGACACAATTATAAGTGAGGTCTGCTTATTCAACACTGGAAATTAGTGCAACTTATCACATCGAGAGAATCCCTAATGAGAATCATGATTCAAGGGGGGAAACCCTTTTCCATTGATGTCAAAGGGGGAAAAAATGCAAAGAAATAAAATAATTGATAGGGGGAGCAATTGCAAAAGTGTTTCCATCAATGACAAAGGGGGAGATTGTTGAGAAAATGTTTTCATTGATGTCAACATGGTGAAGAGGTATGTTGATTCCAAGACATGAATAAAGTGCCATTGAATTCAAAGTGGCTCTTGGTGTGGCATATGGCAGATGATGTAGAAGAAGAAGTCATGAAGGTAGTAGAATAAACGTGCATTAGCACCGTCTCGATCATCGCTTTTGATCTAGTCCAAAAAGTATACTTGATCAGTGAAAGTCTCGATCCAAAGGAAGGGTGAGAAATCCTATTGCATGAGGAACATGCTCCAAGTTCCAAATCATCAGTTGTGTCCCCGCAAATATCCAAAGCTACTGGATTTACATGTTTTCACCATTCCTGTAAAAATCTCTGTGCAATGCAACCGAAGGATCTTAAATTCGGTTTTGACAGCAAGAAGATGTGGTCGTTCAAGAAGGACATTGGTCAAGTATCCCCCTTTAGCTACCACAATGGACCCACATCAATTGCAATCCAATTTTTGAAAATAATGGCACTATGTTTTCTTGTGTTGGAGGGAATTGGTGAAAGTATAAATGTAGTGTATTTTCTAGGAATAGGATGGGCATCAATCAAGTCAGATCTCCACTATAATGTATTAATGATTGCCACGATGAGCTCGCAAGGACCACAAGTGACACATATTTAATCAAACTTAAATTGATGTTTGGTAGTCGACTTAGAATTATTTAATCAAGCAGGACTAAAAAATGCATGGTTAGACACACACGTGACTGTATTTATATATATCGATTCAATTTGAAGATGTAAGTAAAAAACACTGATGATGGATAAATCTGAGTAAGAAATGAAATAGATATATTTTGGGTTCAGTTGCAGGTGTGTGAGCAGGCAATTCATGTGATCATCAATAATAAGCATTGTGATGTCCTTAAAACCCTTGGAGAGTATAAACAAGAATTCAATGGATATTTGACACAATTATAAGTGAGGTCTGCTTATTCAACAATGGAAGTCAGTGCAACTTATCAGACCGAGAGAATCCCTAATGAGAATCCCTAATAGTGGCTTTGAGTATTGTGTGATTTGTAGATTTATAGTGCGTATGAAGAGGAGACTTCTAGTACAAGAATTCATGATTGAAAGCAAGATTGAATCTATTGTGAAATAAGCAAGTACAAAGTGCAGGTTGAAGATCTTAACCAAAAACTAGAAGCATATCTATTTTAGGGTGGTAGGGTGGTGCAAGGAAAGGATTTGGTCCTTCCTTTCAGTTGGTGCTGAAGAATCTAGGGAGTTGGTGCTTCCTTTCAATATGTGCTGAAGAATATAGGGAGCTGGTGCTTCCTTTTAGTTATTGCTAAAGAATCCATTGAGTTGGTGCTTCCTTTCACTTGGTGCTCAAGAGTTTAGGGGGTTGGTTCCTCCTTCGAGTTGTTGCTTGTAAACCTTGGAGATTGGTGTCTCCAACTGATTGGTGTCTGCAATAATTGTTTATTAAAAGAACATAATTTTCCTACTACCATCAATGACATTCCCTTGCCGATCCATAAACATGATTCTAGCTTAAAGAAATCCTAAGGCTTATTCTAATAGTAGGGGGCTTATTAATTTAATCAAATCTCTCATTTTTTGTGCCTTTATCATTTCTTTTAACCTCCCTTTCGATATAAAACTCCCCCTACAATTATTATTTATTTCGGGCCCCTATTATTATTAAATTATTATCAAAGGGAATCATTGGATGCATGACTTTACTAGATTTATTTCTTATATAAATGGTAAGCTCTTTTATATATATCCCATGTCAAAGAATGGAAAACTAGCCCTATATGTGCTCTTTAGATTGCTAGCTTTCCAATAAGGTAAGATGTTGAGCGATAGTAGTAGCCCTACTGTTATAATAAGCTACCCCATAGGGCTATTCTTTTAACTGGAAGTTGGTGGCTTTATTCTTTTATCTCCCTCCATTTTGCCTCTCACCTCTCTACAACCTTGGAAGAAAGGGATAGCCTTACCTTATAACTAGTGAATTTAGGGGAAGAAAGAAAGGGCATTTCAATCAACACCTTGTGCAGAGCTAAGGCAATGACCTTACTTCAGCTATCTCTTTGAGGGGAATAAATATGGGTAAGTAACTAAGTAAGATAAGGTGTAACATATTGAAAGTTGGTAAATAAGTAAGTAAGGTAAGGTGTAATGTATTGAAATCTAGTAAAGGCCACCTTAAAGGATCGTATCATTTTAGTAACTAGACATAAAATAAGGAGGGAAGGTACACAACACCATGGAAAATTTGATTGAGGGAATAAGATAGTCTCTTGGAAGGTCAACTACCAAATAAACCCTCTCATTTTAAAGGGTGAGAAGTGAACTAAAGACCAAAAGGGAGAGGGAAGAAAATAGGCTATACTGAAAGAAAGTAGAGGCATCTAGTATTTTCTAGCAGCTTGTGACACTTTCCAAAGAAACAAGGGCGAGACATTGAATATGCTAGGGGCATTACAACCACTATGGATCTCAACATATATATGAACTGACATCTCAATGAATTTTATAGTGGGACTCCCTAGAGGTGATAAAAAATCAATGATCAAGGTGGTAGTCAGTTTTATTTCCAAATATGTTCATTTTTGTGCCTTATCGCACCCATTTACCCCCTCCTTAGTTTCCCAAGTCTTCATATACCATATTTTAAAGTTACGTGGCATGCCCACTTCCATTTCCTTGGATTTGGACCTCACATTCACTAAGAAAAATTGGAAGGAGCTATTTAAAATTCAGGGTACCCAACTGAACATAGATCTACATATCATCCCTAAATAGATGGTAACATAGAAGTGGTTAACTAATGCTTAGAAACCTATTTGAGATGCTTGGCTTTTGTAAAGTCTTAGTAATGTGCATAATTGATTTTCCTTGCAGATTGGTGGCACAATACCACTTATCATTGAGCTAACAAAATGACACCATATGATGTTGTCTATGGACAAAAAGCCTTGTAATTGGCTTCCTATTTACCATGCACCACCAAGGTTCATGCAATCGATAACACACTTCATACGAGAGTAGCCATCCTTTGCACACTTAAGGACAATTTGGTTATGGCTCAAAATATAATGAGACAAAAGATGACAAACATCACTTAGAGTGTTATTTTGCATAAGGGGATCATGTGTTTCTTCGCGTTCAACCCTATAAACACACACCACTCAAAGATAAAAATCCCGTAAACTAACAAAATATTTCTATGGCCCCTATAAGATCATACAATGCATTGGATGAGTGGCCTATATTCTAGCTCTTCCAAACCACTCCAAGGTTCGTCCTATCTTTCATGTGTGTTATACCATTATTTGCCACCCTTGGAGTATGAATAGTGACCTTTGCTTCTACTTGCAGCCCCGTTTAATTTGCTTGAGAGTGTGCTTGGCATATTTATTTATTGTATATTCATTAATTCATATTACTGAGCAAAGAAAAGAACAAAAATAGTGCATTTTCTTCCTTTAGGGTTTGCGTTGTTGGTTTAAGCATTGTTTGGATTGCATTGTTTTGGTGAGATCATTTAAAACGATTGTTTGGCTGAAATATCCAATGGAGGTATTTCATTGGTTGAACATTACATTGTGAAAAGGAAAATCTCTCTTCCCTTCTCTTAGAAAGGCCTTCATCGAAGGAAAATTTGCATTTGCAAGCTTTGTATTATTTATTTTGAGAGTCGAGAAGAGTCAAAACATCATCAAGCTCACTTCGTTTACTCTTTTTGAGTAATTGACAACTGTAAAATGAATTCTAATTAAAATTATTTAGACATTTTTTCATTCATAGCAAACCAGCATTAGATTAGGATCTAGGGCCTTGGAATAAGATTGGGGAGGAAACTCTTTAAGGCCATGGAAAGACAACTAGGGTCACTAAAGAGTGTGAAATCCATTAGTAGCAAAGGGCGCTTGTTGGAAAAGCTCCTCTCACACAGGAGTCAAGCATGATGTTAATCCAAGAAAGTGGAAGAGATATCCCCTCTCTGCTTGTTTGGCGGGGCTATCATGTGTATGAGGGTTTTGGAAGAGTGGCAAGTCCTTGGGGTGACACCTCTCTCTCTCTAAAGCTTTAGGTCAAGGACTTGTGTGTCCTGCATTTCCATACGTGTTGTCTTGACTTAGGATTGTTCCATCTGGTCGTCATTTCGTGAAGTGGAGAGCATAGTTTCTTTTCCTAGGTATATACATGGGTGACTGCAAGTGGGATGGACATCACTAAGGAAAAGGTGAGTTATATTCCTATCCTCTCTTTCTATGTTACATGCTATCAAGATTAAATCTAGAGTGAAAACCATCTACCCCCTATCTGTCTTGGATATAGGGAAAGAGATCCAAGGGAAATCCATTATGTTCATAGAGGGGAAATTTCTGCAAACAATGTGTCTTCTATAAAGAAGGTAGTGGGATCAAATTGCAAGGTGCAAACCAACTTACCATAACTTGATGAAGAATGCTCCATTTGGCTGCAACTAGAAGCAATATTGAATACCAAAGAGCATAAATTGCATTAGTGCATAGTTCGAGAAGTATTGATATAATAGAAATCTATTTATCCAGAAGATGCCACATGGGAACCAACACTGATTTTGCAGCAATTTCCTTACTTCCAGCCTTGAGGACAACACTTCTTTTGAAAGGGGAGGGCATGCTAGGGTCCTACTCTAACCTCCCTACTTTAGGATACCTAGGAGTTAGTCAATTAACACATTGGGCCATCATTTTGAGCAAGGCCTATAAGATAGCAGTGGATAATTATTTAAATTATGTAAAATGTCATCTTTATTAATTAAGGACCACTCGGTATTTGGTAATCATTGATGTAGGGGTTACAAGTAGTTGGGTTTTTTTTATATTGATATCCTATTTAAAAGTCAGGAGGCTATGGATTGTTTTATTAAATATTGTTGTATTTGGAGATTTGCTCAACTAAAATGTTACCCCACCTTAAGAGGCAATTGAACATTATTTTTTTTCTTTTTCTTTTGATTATTATAATACAAATATATATTTCACATTATTTCATTGCAATTGTCTCTTGTATATGGTTTTCTATAATTAATCTCTGTATACTTGGTTTATATTCTAAGTTTAAGGGTTAAGGAACACTTTGAACCCATGAACCAAAATCAAAGTTTTAGCTTCAAGGAGTATCTTCAAGAAGATATTGACCAATTTTAATTTCTTTCCTTAATGTTGGATGATGAATTTTGTTAACCCTTTACTTAAGAAGGCTTTGAAAACTTGGCATGCAATTTCAAGTGGTAATATGACCAATCAAGAATTTGCACATTCGATGACTTAAGGCCCTAAGTCAAAGTTGTATTTTGTACTTCTATCTCTTCACCTTTACTCTCAATTCACGTGTCGTGTCGATTGATGGGGGGTACATTAAGGCCATCCTTCAACGTATTCCTTCTTGTTTATGCAACTACTTATCTAGAAGGTGGATCTAGATATCGGTTAGTACATTGGAGATTGTAGTCCTCAGTGGTAGGTTTCCTCGTGTTCAACTATGTGTTTTCCATATTGACTCCTACTCGAATGATTCTACAAGTGTTCAACATCAACTCCTTTATTCACACTCATCATATTGTACTAAGTATCTTGGGGCCCATTACCATCATTAGTGGCTTCCGTCACATATGTTAACAATATCCTTACTGGCCGGTAATTAGATGATTTCTCACATACTCAACATTAGTACATCCATTCGCATGTTGCATATTTGTACCATTGGGATTTAGACAAAGACCCTAGGTTTGGTTACAGTACAACTCATTTATTATACACCCCCTAGGTTGTGGTGGAGTATATTTTATGAGTATTATGGATACTATTATGTCTTCCTGATATACACTATGACGTAGACCCACATTGTATTTGTTGGTGGCTATGATCTTTTATTACATGGATCCACTGCGTACTTATTAGTGGCCATGGTATAACATCTTATTACATGGATCCACAATGTATTGCATTGGAGGCCATGCTTTGTTCTCTTTTTACCGAGCATGGGTATGCCTCCCTTGAGGATGATATCTAAACCTACTTGGTTGATGATCGATTGCAGTCGTAGTTCCTATCTGATTCCTTGATCTCTAGTTCCTTTCCTTGAGACAGGTTATTATTGTAAAGTGTTTTGGCCATTAATTGCTCTTGTGACCTCCACTTTAGGGGGCATTTGTTATACCATTATTTTCCACCCTTTGAGCATGTAGGAGACTCATGATACTTGTTATGCCTTGACACTATCTTTTTGGCCCTTGACTTTGAGTATTACTGTTAGTTTCATCCCTATTTCCCTCTATGTAATATGCAAAGTGGGATAGTTCCTTGTTATCGCTCCTTGCTCCACTGGAGAGAGAGACCATATCCCTCCTTGCACCACTGGAGAGAGAGACCCTATCCCTCCTTGCACCATTGGAGAAAGCAATAGCCTTAGAACCTTCATTTTTGAGTAGTTTTGAGGAGATTTCTGTAATGCTTTGGATCCACATGTCACAAACTTGGAAAGTCGCAGCCCCGACTCGAATGTGACAAGCCTTAGGTGTCTAGATTCACTTCATTTCCTCCTCTACACACCTATATAATAAAGGTAATTCAAGGGATAATGATAGACTGAAAACAATATTGTTATGCTGGTGGATTCCATAATGGATCCATGTAGCTCTCATTGAGACCATTGTTTGTGTGATTGATATCAAAGAAGGATTGGAACATGGAGCTCAAAGAAGACTTGCATCAGGACTCAAGGTATGTGCACGATGTATATTTCTCATTGATTCTATATAGACGTATGCATCCCCCCCTCCATTTCATGTCTGAATTATTATTTGCATTCTTGCTTATGATTACATATGTTATGTGTGGAGGATCTAATCTATCCTTGGGTAGATCAGATTAGATATAGTTTATATATTGGTTATCTTGATATGGTTTATATATTGTTAGTGTTATCGCTTGAAATGGATTGAGAAGGGTACTGTTGTTTGATTGTGTGTAGGAAGTAGGTGCATGGGAGTTGGAGCAAAGTCTATCAGATCTACACCAGCATGGATCTACATCAAGGGACATCACTAAGGAAAATGTGAGTTATATTCTAGAGTTATCACGATTAGATCTAGATAATCGTGATAATCGTTATCACGATTAGATCTAGAGTAAAAACCATATAGTTCTACCCCCGATCTTTCTTGGATCCAGGGAAAGAAATCCAATCTATCCATAGAGGGGAAATTTATGCAAACAACATGTCTTTTATAAAGAAGGTAGTGGGCTCAAATTGTAAGGTGTAAACCAACTTACCAGAACTTGATGAAGAATGCTCCATTTGGATACAACTAGAAGCAATATTGGATACCAAAGAGCATCAATTGCGTTGGTGCGCAGTTCAAGAAGTATTGATCCAATGGAAAGCTATTTAGCCAAAAGATGCCACATGGGAACCAACACTGATTTTCTAGCAATTTTCTCACTTATTTTGAAGGGGGAGGGCATGCTAGGGTCCTACCCTAACCTCCCCACTTTAGGCTACCTAGGAGTTAGCCAATTAACACATTGGGTCATCATTTTGAATAAGGCCTATAAGATAGTAGTGGATAATTATTTAAATTATGTAAAAGGGTTATCTTTATTAATAAAGAACCACTAGGTAGTTGGTACTCATTGATGATGGGGTTACAAGTAGTTAGGGTTTTTTTTTATATTGAGATTTTATTTAAAAAGTTAGCATTAGAGAAATTTTGAGGTAAAAAATGGGTCTCAAAACAAAGAAAATGTACTATAAAAATCAACCAATCACATTCTAGTAGATGACATCATCCCCCATGGTTGAGGTGGCATTCCATGAGTTAAAAATGCTTATTTGTCAAATTTTCTATGGTGGATGAAAACCCATAGTTAATTAAGATAGTTGTATAAGTAATTTTAAGTCATAAAGTAAAATACTTATAATGAAAGTCCTTTAACATTTTTTCATAAAATAATATTATTGTTATTTTCAAGTAAAGTACTCATGAATGTTTTTTCACACTTTTTTTTCTTCTTCATTTCACACTTTCTCATAAAATAATATTATTGTCATTTTCAAATAAAGTACTCATAATTCATAAAGAAGGTCCTTTCACATTTTTTTATAAAATAATATATTGTCATTTTCGTATTTTTAATTTTAAATTTATATATATATATATATTCCTTTCACATTTTTTCATAAAATAATATTTTTATTATTTTCAAATTTTTAATTTTTAATTATATATTCATTCTATTTTATTTAATATTATAATGCCAAACTAATATATATATATATATATATATCCTTGTACTTTTAAAATAAAATAAATTAATGAATGATATTAATATGAAAAATGTATGTTAGTTATGCATATAAATTAAATTCATAAATGATAATAAATTAAATTAAATTAAATTATATATTTTTACTACTCAATTTTTAAGAATAAATTAAGTCTTATGTTATTTTCTACGAGAGACTTAACTATAACATTCCTTTACAATAAAATAAATATCTCCCAAAAGTTTATGATTTTGATATTAATTTACCAATATAGATTTAATGAATAAAGAATAATAATAATAATGCAATGTAGATTATAATAATCTTATTAACATTTTACAAGTAAATAAATTTTCAATTAAATCACATTATATTAAATTGATTAGAAAAGTACTAAATATAAAAAATCAACACAAATTAAAAAAATAGCTCTTAAAAAATGTTTTTTATTATTTAATTTCATTTGCAAGTTCAAGACAAATAAATGCTAAAAGACAATAATTTTTTGGGAATTTACAATGAATCTTAGTCACATCAATGTAGATTTATTTTATTAATTTTATTTCTAGTGAATTTTGAAAATTAACTCAACCATGGTTATTTATATTGTGTATAGAAAATAGTGTAGGAGGTGACTTGTCATATATACCTACCCCATAAAACCCTTAACTCGTAATATTTTAATATATCTCATACTTTTTTAGTACATCTCTTAGGGGACCATTTTTTTATTGAATTTTGTTGCATTTGGAGATTTGATCAACTAAAAGTCACCCCACCTTAAGAGGCAATTGAACATTGTTTTTTTTTCTTTGGATGATCATAATACAAAGGTATATTTCACATTAT
This sequence comes from Larix kaempferi, assembly GCA_027924585.1. Lineage (NCBI taxonomy): Eukaryota > Viridiplantae > Streptophyta > Pinopsida > Pinales > Pinaceae > Larix > Larix kaempferi. Next base: position 3,306,903 of record BSBM01000101.1, on the reverse strand, counting down.
TTCATTGCAATTGTCTCTTGTATATTGTTTCTGTAATTAATCTCTGTATACCCGGTTTATATTCTAAGTCTAAGGGTTAAGGAACACTATAAATCCATGCCCCAAAATCAAAGTTTTAGTTTCAAGGAGTATCTTCAAGAAGATATTGACCAATTTTAATTTCTCTCCTTGATGCTGGATGATGAATTTTGTTAACCCTTTACTTAAGAAAGCTCTAAAAACTTGGCATGCAATTTCAAGTGGTAATATGACCAATCAAGAATTTGCACATTCGATGACTTTCAATGAAGGCTCCAAAGGGATTCCATAACCTGCTACATCTCTGGTTCAAAGGCTAGGTAGTCTAGTTTAGCTAGCATTTTATGCTAAGGGCCTTGAAAATATATAATGTCATTCCAAGGGCTAACATGATGAACTATAGACCATCAGGGGTTTTCTTGCTTTCAATGTACTTAGACTGCTACCCATGCTGCATCCACAACTTGGCTTCATGCTTCCAACGACTTCCACCAATGTTCAACATGACTATCCCCTATAACCAGGTCATGATTACTCTCTCTCTCTCTCTCTCTCGCACACACACATTCATTATTACACCTTGTTTGAGTTTGATTACAATCTAGCAGTAGTCTCCCTCACACTAGATAAATCTTCCAAGTCTTCCATTTTTATGAATCATGTCCAAATCCCTTCTTGCATCATGATTTTTCATGAATCTATCTTCCTAACTTGATATCAATTCATTATGTGTTTGATGACTTATAAAAATAGTAAACACATATTTCTTCCTCCACCCCTAGATAATGTAATTCCAGATAACCTTGTGTTCTCTTTTGATAATCTTTACCATATAATGAATGAATGGAATCCTTATATTACGATGGGATGGGGGAGTGTGATTATTTAAGACATGGATAAATGCATGATCAATCTCTAGAATTAACTCTACCCTTGCTTTATGATTTTGAACCGGTTTTACGATATAATACCTCTTGTGTCCCTCATATAAGTCCCCTTTGCTATTCCCACAAGGGTCTTCATTCATGGTGGGTCTCCGTTCATGGTGTTGAATATTTGTAATCCAATTTTTTTAAAAGAAAAAATAAGGATTCTCTATCTTAAAAACTTTATTTCTTCTCAAAGCCATATCTTATATAATGTTGTTAGTGCTCTCTTTAATGTTTTATTTCTTCTCAAAGCCATCTCTTAAGTCACCAGAAGTTATTACTTCCCAAGCCGAGTCTAGAGTTCAAGAAGTTAAGTAAAGTCTAGTCGGTCCGGGTCCATCGGGCAGTACCATCACGTCGAGTCCACTTTTGACAGAAGTCGACCTTCCATCTCTCCCGACAAGTCAGTCTAGTCTCCTTGCCGACGGATCCAAGTCCAGTCCTTTGATACAACAGTAGAAAAAAGAAGCATTAGCGATAGAAGTAATTGAAGCCGCTACAGTTCAAGCTAATGAAGCAACCGCAGTTCAAGACATGGAAGCCGACACGACAGAACTACCAGAACAAACCAGCATTCAAGACACTAGTACAAGCAATATTGATACATACAGCATACCAGCAAAAATTCCAGTAAGTGCTGAAACTGTTGAGCACGAAATTCCAGTTACCTCAGAAGCACAACCAAGTATACAAGTCCAGGTAGAACAAGTTGTTGCTAGCACACAAGTAGCTGTCGAAATTCATCCAGTAACAACCGATAAAGAAAAGGGGCCAGAACAACAAATCATAAGTAAAGAAAAAGAAAAAGAGAAAAGCAGCCGGAAGAAACACAAAGAAAAGAAGTGTAAAGAAAGATAACTTCAACACCAATTACAAAGGCAACAAACGCAACAAACTCAAGAAGAAAACACTCTCTCAATTTACTTGGACCAGTTTGGAGCCACTGCCACTTATTAGCCACAGTTGGCGTCCCAAGAAGAGCTCGATTTACTTGAAGATGCAGTTTTCCGAGCACAAAGACAGCGCTGACAGGAGTCAGAAGACCAGTTACTCCAGCTACGGGAAGAAAGGACTACGTTTCTTGCTAAGTGTGAAGACTTAGCTCAGCAAGTCATCCCACTTCCAACAAGTCCCGACACAACATCACCTATCGACAGAGCATATCAGTTATTCGAGTCTGTCGTGTCGATGCTACAATCCAAGCTTCTCAAGAAACAACAGGATCAGGCTGTCGAAGTATCTTCTCTCATGGAAAATCAGTTTACGGCCTTCACAGAAGCTCTCAGTTTACTCAAGCAGTACGATATTCAAGTAGAAAAACTTGCTGAAGTTTTGAACAACTGGTATATACATTATGGCAAAGTATACAAAGAACTTCAAAAGACAAGAACATTGTTGGGCACACTTCACCGTCAGCGCCTAACTGCAGAAGAAGCACTTACTAAAAGACTTGATAATCATATCATCATGGAAAATAAAAAACTGGACAAACTAGAAAAACAAGAAGCACAATGGATATCCCAAGCACGCTCTGGCCTCAACAAAATTGAATAAATTCAGCCCCGACTCCGACATTTACTTGCTGCTGCCCAAGAAACAATCACCATATTTGGACCCAACATGATTCATTTACAGGCCACATCCACCCACGACAAGATGAAAAACTTGTCGAAACTCACGACATTGACTGTCAACATTCAAAATTTGCTGCGCACCTGGGAAGAGTTCCAACACCATCTCTTTGTTTCTGCCGAAGTTATTCTTGAAGTCTGCCTACAGATATCTGATGTTGCCAGCTCCAACTTACCTTCATCATAACTGTCTTAATGATTCTTTTTGCATTTTTGACCTCTCCATTTCTTCAGGACGAAGAAATATTTTGAGGTGGGGGAGATGTTGGAGGGGCCTAGGTCGGCCTGTCGACTAGGCCCTCCGCCCGACCACTCTGAAGTATATGTCGACACGTCGCGTCGACTAGTATAGGATGGGTTGGTCAGTTAGACCGACAGACGCTTATGTAACTATATTGATAGATATATATATAGGCTGTTGAGCCGATGTACTAGTTAGATTGGTTCTATGTTGTATTCTGCTCTTGCTGGTTAATACAAAGGCTTGTGCTTCTCTCTATCTGTCTCGTCTCTTGTATCTGTATCATTGTGTATGCTTGCTTATAACATGTAATGTATCTATGGTAACCACGTGACCCTTGGGGCTACAACAATAACCATAGAGAATATGGAGGATCCCTCCAATACCAACTCTCCTTGGATTTCCTCTAGAAGCTCCTTTAAAATTTAGCTTGATACATAATGAATTTAGGGTATGACATGTGAAATATTTTTGAGGTTTTTATTCTTTCCTAAGTTGATTTTGTTTTTTGTTTTGTTTTGTTTTGTACTTTAGATTTTTTTATAATTTTTTATTTTTAATATTCTCAACAATATCTTTATCTATATTTCTTTGTATTTGTTAAAAAAATAAATTTGTTTTAGAAAATCCTATTTTTATGTTTTAACCTAATATTCCATGCTACTCAGTTTGAAATAATTATCCACATCCTAGTTCCTATAAAGTTTGAAATAATTACTCACATCCTAGATCCTATTTTAGATTTGAATTTGCCATCTGACCAGGAGTTGAGGAATTTTGTTATATCTTCCTTAAGAGGAATGTCACTACTATTTTCTCTACATATCCATTCCCACAAAGATTGGGCATAGGGGGCTAGGGGCACTGGGTGAATAAGTAGTTAAACGATTCCTCATTATTTACATTACACATTAAGAAGGTGTCATGAATCCTCATTTGGGTATGTTATCCCTTGCGAGATTTATTTTTCATGCTAGTGGCCATAGGAAATTAGTTATTTGGGCCATTGACCCAAATTTCATATTTTATTTCAAATGGGGTCTCAAGCCTTTGACTTTTAGGGGTTGATAGTATATCATAGGCATGTTTGATTGAGTTAACCAGATCCTCATGTAATCCATCTCAAGATATCTAATCCCTCTTTGGAGATTGAATATGTCTTTTTTAATTATGTGTATATTTATCCTTTATATCCCTAGACACTACAACTTTTTCTCTTTCTTTTTCCAGGTAATTATCCGAGGGAAAACCCCCAGGTACTTTCCCTCATTTTGAGGATGGCACCAAAGGTAAATCCTAGGTTCTTCAGGGCACAAAGTCAAGTCAACGATAGGGCTTGAAACCATTACAACAATATATTCATTACGAGCTCAACATGTCACTTATAGGAATAGAACCTAGGTGGGGAGGATAACATTCCATCCCACAATCGCTCAAGCTAGACCCACACTACAATATCCCATGACTCAAAAGGTTTATGTTCCTTGAAAGTATAGGGGTCGGGGTTTGAGGTTGACTAACTAGATAACTCTCAAAATTAATATATGTATCTTCCTCTAAGGGTGTTTCTTGATCTTTCTCCTCCTATACGTTAGTGATGGATATAGGTGGATAGCTTTAATTCCACAAATAATTTGAGAAGACGACATTACCATATAGGATTTACCAAAAAACATTATGTGTAATGCGAGTTATTTTTCAGGGGATTTAATCATTCACACCCCATTAAGAAGCTTGCATTTGTTTTTAAAGGGAAGGTGATTTTGAGCATGCTCACAATCTCATAATACTTTGTGTGAACTTCTCAAGGGTGATTTATGAAATGAGGCTCTCACTAAAACTTTGTTTCTCCAAAATTTTCCTTTGGCTCTCAGGTGCCATTGCTAGTCCTCAAGTTAATGTGACAACAACCTCCCTCACTTGGGTTGCATCGAGGGGTGCATTTATAACCTAGATAAAGAGGGATTCATAAACAGTTTGTGTTTCTATGTGTTCAACATTTAGGCCAATGGCTATTCAAACGCATTGAATGGGTGCGGACATTAAGATTACTATTTTGCAAAATTTGATACCTCCTAACATATAATAAATCTAAAGGTAAGATAAATTTATGCTAGTACAAACATCGCTTAAAAGTGCTTATACTTTTAAAGTCATCTTGCTTATGCTTGTTATCTGTTTATACTTTTAAAGTCCTCTTACCAATGCTTGTTATCTATTTATACTTTTAAAGTCCTATTGCTTATGCTTGTTATCTTTATTGAGGGTTTTGCTCCAATTAATACAACTACTTCTTCAATCATGGTGAAAAGGCAAGCAATGTTACATGAGTCTTGATTTCCAATCAATTTTTGAAATGTTTCAAATGCCCACCCTCACTAATGAAGGCTAGATGCAAATCCAATAAAAGGACGAAGGAATGAGAAACTTAAGTGCAAATAAATTCTATCATAGTGATGTGTCACTATTTAAAATATAGTTTACAATGACTTACATCACAATAAAAAACTACAAATTACAGGTACATTCATATCATAAAGTCCTAAAAAATGCTATCACATCAACATCTCAAAGTTAACATTTGGATTGGGGACTACTTTGAAATCCAAAGAGAAGTGTTTTCTCTAGCGACTTGGAAAAGCTTGAAACTCATATAATCTTGTCCATAATCCCTAGGTCAATATGGACATCCATAGTGGTAGTGCCCACTTATTAATATAATGGTTGATTTGTTGTATGATGATTACACTTATTCACTTGGCCTCCCCTCCCTTCTCTACACTTAGTGTGTATATATATGTGTGAGAAAATAATAGTAACATGTGTAATACTACTCAATACTAACATGTGTAATACTACTCAATATGCATACCTTATAGAATATTGAAATAACCTTTCTACCATAAAGTCTATTTTTCTAAAAATTTACTGCATCAAAGTAATCACTTTTTAGGTGAGAGAAAAAAAACTTCCTGCGAGCTGCGTGAGTTCAGCGATGACGTGAGAATTCGCATGCCTGTTTAGGGTTTCATCCCTAGGCACCCCTCGCGGCTTAGGGATGGATCCCCCTTTGGATCCGAACCCGGAGGAACGCAAGCGGCTCCTCGACGCGACCTTCAGGGCCCTGGTGGCCTCCACGCCACTCCCCTCTCCTTTTGCGCTTGATGTCGGTGATGGTTTTGTCAAGTGGGAAGATGCCCCTAGAATTCAGATCATGTCGGCCGCTTCAAGGATGAAATCCCTTGCTTTGAGTGAACGAGGCTTGATCGACCAATTTACTAGGATTTGGCCATCGCCAAAGACAATGGATTTCTAGGTTAAAAAAAATTGGATGCCATTGATCTCAGGGGGCTTACAAAATTGCTTCTATGGTAAGGATTTCTTCACTTTTATGTTTGAAAACAAAGATGACAGAGACCTCATCTTCAGAAGTGGGCCTTATTTCATGGGCCCTCGGGGGTTATACCTAAATCGATGGAGTTTATCCTTTGATCCAGAAAAGGATGTGCCTTCTGTGGTACCAGTATGGGTTCGTCTTCCCCATCTCTCTTTACATTGCTGGAACAATGAAACCCTCCAGGCAATAGGAAACTCTCTTGGCAAATACATTGACAAGGCAGAACCAAAAGGCCCTCTTTTCTCTTGCGCAAGGATTTGTGTGGATCTAGAAAAGAGACTATCAGAAGTGGTAAGCCTTTGTATGGATGGTTGAGAGCATGCGGAAAAGGTAGATTACGAACAGTTGCCCTTCAAATGCAAGAAATGCCATGAGTACAGACACTTCGTTAAAAAAATTCCAAAAGAAGTACAAGAAAACCCTAAGAAAACTCAAGAAGAAGGTTGGAAACAAGTGAAAAAAGGAAGGAAAATGCATGCTCCAAACTCCGACCCAAAGGAACCACAGCCAGAGAAAGGCAAAGCACCATCTCAAGTAGGAAAGGGAGCTACAACACAAAACTAGTTCAATGCTTTGAATGTAGAAGAAGGCGAGATCATCACGGAAGAAGTCCCTCTAGTTGAAGAGGGTTTAGAGCCTCATGATGCCTTAGCGGCCAACAATATCCCCGTCTCTTCTCCCAGAGAAGAAAGATCAGATCTAGCGTATGAGGATTCCCCACCTCTAGGAGGAACTTGGTCTGAAAGGGTAAAACAAAGTAAAGTCTCCTCATTTTCCCTCTCTCCTAACTCCTCTTCAAAAGGTTCACAGGATTTTCTTGAACCAGGGCCACCTCCAAACACCAGAGGAAGAAAATTACAAAGGTATCACAGAGACCAGGAAGCGGAGAGAGAATTGGAACTTGGAAGGCAACAAAGCATTGAAGAAACAAATATTCTTCAAAATTCCAAAAATCGAGGAAAAACAGACGAAAGGTTTAGAGCAGGATCTCAATCAGTCAATTGAAGTAATGAAAATTGTCTCATGGAATTGCAGGGGATTGGGCGGAATAAACAAAGTGGAAGCAATAAAAGACATCAAATTTGAAAGACCAAATATCCTGCTAATCCAAGAGACAAAAATGAGTGATGCGGAGGTAATGACACTTTCACATCTCTTTGGAAACACAACCATGGAAACGCTATAAGCTCTAAAGGTGCATCGGGGGGAATAAAGACCATTTTTTCAAGTAAGTATGTTATCAAAGAAGTTAAGAAAATCATCACTGGCTCCTCATCGAGTTCCATGAAAAAGATGATCCAAACATTTTTTATGTATGCAATGTTTATGAGCCAACCCATTATAGAGACAAGCAAATGTTCTGGGATAACTTCTCTTCTCTAAAAGAGGACCTGAAAGGGAAAGATCTCATAATCGCTGGAGATTTCAATACCAATAAATCTCATATAGAGAAACGAGGTGGCTCTAGGATTAGAGACCCCTACGGAGAAAATTTGGAGGACTTGATAACAGAGATGGATTTACTGGATCCGCCATTAAAAAACGGAAAGTACACATGGAGAAACAGAAGGCTTGGCGTCGGATACATCGCAGCCAGGCTTGATAGATTCTTGGTAAGCTCTTCCTTTTTGCAAAAAGATCTCCTCCCTACTTCTTTTGCTTTGCCTTCTTCGGTGTCGGATCACAAGCCCATCTCCCTGGTGCTTTCCACCCCTGCAAACCTTGGACCCATCCCCTTCTGCATTAATCCCTCTTGGCTCCAAGATGAAAAAGGTATGGGTATAATTAAAAATGCTTGGAAGTATACCTGCGTGGGCTCCCCTAGCTTCATTTGGGAGACCACGTTAAGAAATGTGCGCTATGCGTTGAAGAGCTAGGAGAAATCAGAGTATAAAAGCCCTTTCCTTTTGAAAAATCAACTCCAATCTGGACTTGCAGCTCTGCAATCCGATATGGAGAAAGAAGAAATTACCCCTTTGCTAATTTGCCAAGAAAAAGAGCTAAACCAAAAGATTCTTAGCGCAGTTAGACGAGAGGAAGAGGAGTGGAGGATGAAGTCTAGACAACTTTGGTTAAAAGGTGGGGACAACAACATAGATTATTTTCACAAGCAAACTAAAGCGAGGCTCAGTTTTAACATGATCAAGGAACTCAAAGATAAATACGGAAGCCAGATAGTGGAGCAGGAAAAAATTAAGACTCACGTTTTCCAGCATTTTCGAGATCTCTACTTGGACAAAGATGAGATCGATCCTTTAGCTCAGGCTGATCTCCTTTCGAGAATTCCTCCTCTCATCTCGGATCTAGAAAACAGGGATTTATCGAAACCCATTATGGAATTCGAGATCAAAGAAGCTATTTGGTCCTTACATGCTGACAAGGCTCCTAAACCCGATGGTTTTACCATTAACATCTACAGAGTAACGTGGGATATCATCAAGGAAGATTTGAAAAGAATGCTAAACTGGACGAGGAAAAATGATAAGATAGGGGGGGATACCAACTATTCCTTCCTCGCCTTGATACCAAAAGAAAAAAATCCCATGTCAATAGATTGCTTTAGGCCTATTTCACTTTGTAATACCTCTTACAAAATCCTCTCAAAAATATTGGCCACAAGAATGAAGAAAATCATGGGGCAGCTAATCTCGGATACTCAAGGAGGCTTTGTTGCTGGGCGTCAAATCCTTGACAATATCATTATTGTCCAGGAAGCCATCCACTCCAGTTTGGAACGCAAGCAACAAGGTATGGCTATAAAACTTGATTTGGCCAATGCTTTTGATAGAGTAAACCACTTCTTTCTCTTTGAAATTATGTCAAAGTTTGGCTTTTCTAAAGGATTTGTTAGATGGATTCACGCTTGCATTAGCAGCCCCTGGATTGCTCCGTTGGTAAATAGTAGGCCAATCAAGTTTTTTCAAGCCACCAGGGGTATTCGACAAGGCTGTCCCTTGTCTCCCTATCTCTACCTTTTCGTCGCAGACTCTATGAGTAGGAAGCTCCAACATTATCAAGACATTGGGGAACTAAAAGGCCTGAAAATAGTCAAAGGTGTCAGAGCTGCAAATCACGCGCAATTTGCAGATGACACCATTTTGCTTGAGGGTGCGTCTACGGTCATAGAAAAAAGATTCAAAAAATCTCTCTCCATCTTCCTCAAAGCCTTAAATGGCAAGGTAAATGC